>CM077174.1:4573964-4581464 GCA_039654105.1 Coreius guichenoti | reverse complement strand
ACTAATAATAACGATCAAACGACAATAATAATTGTCTGAAAAGCATCTTTGCATGCTTTAATGATGTTGACTTGCGGCGCGCTTAACATTATTGTAAACTTACGTCAAAAAAGCGCAGTTGTTTGAAGCAAATAGCAAGTCCACTGCACTCTAGGTAACAGCCATCGAGGGAACTGACACCTAGCGATTAGAAAATATACCAGCACCGTATTCTCTCTGTAGCAGCAGGACTACAGATTACACACAAACAGAGGAAACTAAACAGGAGTGTTTTGTTTTCAGTCTTTCTCTAAGGGTTCAAACCTGAGAGCTTGGGCTCTCAAAGAAGGTCCCAGTGGCAATTCACTCAAACGTCCAGAGCACGTCAAGAACGCGCCGGGCACAAAAAAGGGGGCTGAAGGACGGGGTAGCATGGAGCTCAATCTCAATGGCACCCAGAAAAACCTGCCGTGACCCGGATTCGAACCTGAGTTGCTGCAGCCACAACACAGAGTACTAACCACAATACAATCACTGCGAGCTACCGGCCTGCCCTCTGATGGCTCTCCACAATATGTCCCTGAATACAAAGGGACCTTGTCATCTTTAGCTTGGAGACAAAACTGTTTCTTACCAAAATAACTATTTTCAAGGGTAATATTGTAACTGTGGCCTTTTTTTCTTTTCATAATGTTTTAGGAAGGCCTCTGGAAGGTTTCAACCTAAAACAGGTGCATGCTGTCGACGTAGTCGGCAGGATTCGAACCTGCGCGGGGAAACCCCAATGGATATCTAGTCCATCGCCTTAACCACTCGGCCACGACTACAACCTGGGTGTAGTGAGCATGTCATTTCACTTGGAGCCTCGTAGCGTCGCGGCCCTAGGCCATGGTAGAGCAGCAATAACTCGACAGCGAAACGTACCGCTCCACAAAAAGAGGTTCCTTCGCCCGAACAGGGACTTGAACCCTGGACCCTCAGATTAAAAGTCTGATGCTCTACCGACTGAGCTATCCAGGCTCTTGCTTAGACTGCGCACGTGCTGCGTGGGAACACATAGCAAAATTAATAGTATTGGCAGGAGAAAAAAAGATTCTCAAATGCATCGCGTTTCTTTCTTCGACGATTCAGAACCTCTGATATATCCAAGTATATTTGTCAATTAGTGGGAACGCAGCCTATTACACTAATAATAACGATCAAACGACAATAATAATTGTCTGAAAAGCATCTTTGTATGCTTTAATGATGTTGACTTGCGGCGCGCTTAACATTATTGTAAACTTACGTCAAAAAAGCGCAGTTGTTTGAAGCAAATAGCAAGTCCACTGCACTCTAGGTAACAGCCATCGAGGGAATTGACACCTAGCGATTAGAAAATATACCAGCACCGTATTCTCTCTGTAGCAGCAGGACTACAGATTACACACAAACAGAGGAAACTAAACAGGAGTGTTTTGTTTTCAGTCTTTCTCTAAGGGTTCAAACCTGAGAGCTTGGGCTCTCAAAGAAGGTCCCAGTGGCAATTCACTCAAACGTCCAGAGCACGTCAAGAACGCGCCGGGCACAAAAAAGGGGGCTGAAGGACGGGGTAGCATGGAGCTCAATCTCAATGGCACCCAGAAAAACCTGCCGTGACCCGGATTCGAACCGGGGTTGCTGCGGCCACAACACAGAGTACTAACCACTATACGATCACGGCGAGCTACCGGTCTGCCCTCTGATGGCTCTCCACAATATGTCCCTGAATACAAAGGGACCTTGTCATCTTTAGCTTGGAGACAAAACTGTTTCTTACCAAAATAGCTATTTCAAGGGTAATATTGTAACTGTGGCCTTTTTTTCTTTTCATAATGTTTTAGGAAGGCCTCTGGAAGGTTTCAACCTAAAACAGGTGCATGCTGTCAACGTAGTCGGCAGGATTCAAACCTGCGCGGGGAAACTCCACAAAATGTCCCTGAATACAAAGGGACCTTGTCATCTTTAGCTTGGAGACAAAACTGTTTCTTACCAAAATAACTATTTTCAAGGGTAATATTGTAACTGTGGCCTTTTTTTCTTTTCATAATGTTTTAGGAAGGCCTCTGGAAGGTTTCAACCTAAAACAGGTGCATGCTGTCGACGTAGTCGGCAGGATTCGAACCTGCGCGGGGAAACCCCAATGGATTTCTAGTCCATCGCCTTAACCACTCGGCCACGACTACAACCTGGGTGTAGTGTGCATGTCATTTCACTTGGAGCCTCGTAGCGTCGCGGCCCTAGGCCATGGTAGAGCAGCAATAACTCGACAGCGAAACGTACCGCTCCACAAAAAGAAGTTCCTTCGCCCGAACAGGGACTTGAACCCTGGACCCTCAGATTAAAAGTCTGATGCTCTACCGACTGAGCTATCCAGGCTCTTGCTTAGACTGCGCACGTGCTGCGTGGGAACACATAGCAAAATTAACAGTATTGGCAGGAGAAAAAAAGATTCTCAAATGCATCGCGTTTCTTTCTTCGACGATTCAGAACCTCTGATATATCCAAGTATATTTGTCAATTAGTGGGAACGCAGCCTATTACACTAATAATAACGATCAAACGACAATAATAATTGTCTGAAAAGCATCTTTGCATGCTTTAATGATGTTGACTTGCGGCGCGCTTAACATTATTGTAAACTTACGTCAAAAAAGCGCAGTTGTTTGAAGCAAATAGCAAGTCCACTGCACTCTAGGTAACAGCCATCGAGGGAATTGACACCTAGCGATTAGAAAATATACCAGCACCGTATTCTCTCTGTAGCAGCAGGACTACAGATTACACACAAACAGAGGAAACTAAACAGGAGTGTTTTGTTTTCAGTCTTTCTCTAAGGGTTCAAACCTGAGAGCTTGGGCTCTCAAAGAAGGTCCCAGTGGCAATTCACTCAAACGTCCAGAGCACGTCAAGAACGCGCCGGGCACAAAAAAGGGGGCTGAAGGACGGGGTAGCATGGAGCTCAATCTCAATGGCACCCAGAAAAACCTGCTGTGACCCGGATTGCTGCGGCCACAACACAGAATACTAACCACTATACGATCACGGCGAGCTACAATATGTCCCTGAATACAAAGGGACCTTGTCATCTTTAGCTTGGAGACAAAACTGTTTCTTACCAAAATAGCTATTTTCAAGGGTAATATTGTAACTGTGGCCTTTTTTTCTTTTCATAATGTTTTAGGAAGGCCTCTGGAAGGTTTCAACCTAAAACAGGTGCATGCTGTCAACGTAGTCGGCAGGATTCAAACCTGCGCGGGGAAACTCCACAAAATGTCCCTGAATACAAAGGGACCTTGTCATCTTTAGCTTGGAGACAAAACTGTTTCTTACCAAAATAACTATTTTCAAGGGTAATATTGTAACTGTGGCCTTTTTTTCTTTTCATAATGTTTTAGGAAGGCCTCTGGAAGGTTTCAACCTAAAACAGGTGCATGCTGTCAACGTAGTCGGCAGGATTCGAACCTGCGCGGGGAAACCCCAATGGATTTCTAGTCCATCGCCTTAACCACTCGGCCACGACTACAACCTGGGTATATGAGCATGTCATTTCACTTGGAGCCTCGTAGCGTCGCGGCCCTAGGCCAAGGTAGAGCAGCAATAACTCGACAGCGAAACGTACCGCTCCACAAAAAGAGGTTCCTTCGCCCGAACAGGGACTTGAACCCTGGACCCTCAGATTAAAAGTCTGATGCTCTACCGAATGAGCTATCCAGGCTCTTGCTTAGACTGCGCACGTGCTGCGTGGGAACACATAGCAAAATTAATAGTATTGGCAGGAGAAAAAAAGATTCTCAAATGCATCGCGTTTCTTTCTTCGACGATTCAGAACCTCTGATATATCCAAGTATATTTGTCAATTAGTGGGAACGCAGCCTATTACACTAATAATAACGATCAAACGACAATAATAATTGTCTGAATAGCATCTTTGCATGCTTTAATGATGTTGACTTGCGCCGCGCTTAACATTATTGTAAACTTACGTCAAAAAAGCGCAGTTGTTTGAGGGAACTGACACCTAGCGATTAGCAAATATACCAACACCGTATTCTCTTTGTAGCAGCAGGACTACAGATTACACACAAACAGAGGAAACTAAACAGGAGTGTTTTGTTTTCAGTCTTTCTCTAAGGGTTCAAACCTGAGAGCTTGGGCTCTCAAAGAAGGTCCCAGTGGCAATTCACTCAAACGTCCAGAGCACGTCAAGAACGCGCCGGGCACAAAAAAGGGGGCTGAAGGACGGGGTAGCATGGAGCTCAATCTCAATGGCACCCAGAAAAACCTGCTGTGACCCGGATTCGAACCTGGGTTGCTGCGGCCACAACACAGAATACTAACCACTATACGATCACGGCGAGCTACAATATGTCCCTGAATACAAAGGGACCTTGTCATCTTTAGCTTGGAGACAAAACTGTTTCTTACCAAAATAGCTATTTTCAAGGGTAATATTGTAACTGTGGCCTTTTTTTCTTTTCATAATGTTTTAGGAAGGCCTCTGGAAGGTTTCAACCTAAAACAGGTGCATGCTGTCAACGTAGTCGGCAGGATTCAAACCTGCGCGGGGAAACTCCACAAAATGTCCCTGAATACAAAGGGACCTTGTCCTCTTTAGCTTGGAGACAAAACTGTTTCTTACCAAAATAACTATTTTCAAGGGTAATATTGTAACTGTGGCCTTTTTTTCTTTTCATAATGTTTTAGGAAGGCCTCTGGAAGGTTTCAACCTAAAACAGGTGCATGCTGTCGACGTAGTCGGCAGGATTCGAACCTGCGCGGGGAAACCCCAATGGATTTCTAGTCCATCGCCTTAACCACTCGGCCACGACTACAACCTGGGTGTAGTGAGCATGTCATTTCACTTGGAGCCTCGTAGCGTCGCGGCCCAAATGTCCAGAGCACGTCAAGAACGCGCCGGGCACAAAAAAGGGGGCTGAAGGACGGGGTGAGGAGAGGTGGTAGCATGGAGCTCAATCTCAATGGCACCCAGAAAAATCTGCCGTGACCTGGATTCGAGCTGGGGTTCCTGCGGCCACGACACAGAGTACTAACCACTATACGATCACGGCGAGCTACCGGTCTGCCCTCTGATGGTTCTCCACAATATGTCCCTGAATACAAAGGGACCTTGTCATCTTTAGCTTGGAGACAAAACTATTTCTTACCAAAATAGCTATTTTCAAGGGTAATATTGTAACTGTGGCCTTTTTTTCTTTTTATAATGTTTTAGCAAGGCCTCCGGAAGGTTTCAAACTAAAACAGGCGTAGCTGTCACGTGCTGTGTGGGAACACATAGCAAAATTAATAGTATTGGCAGGAGAAAAAAAGATTCTCAAATGCATCGCGTTTCTTTCTTCGACGATTCAGAACCTCTGATATATCCAAGTATATTTGTCAATTAGTGGGAACGCAGCCTATTACACTAATAATAACGATCAAACGACAATAATAATTGTCTGAAAAGCATCTTTGCATGCTTTAATGATGTTGACTTGCGGCGCGCTTAACATTATTGTAAACTTACGTCAAAAAAGCGCAGTTGTTTGAAGCAAATAGCAAGTCCACTGCACTCTAGGTAACAGCCATCGAGGGAACTGACACCTAGCGATTAGCAAATATACCAACACCGTATTCTCTCTGTAGCAGCAGGACTACAGATTACACACAAACAGAGGAAACTAAACAGGAGTGTTTTGTTTTCAGTCTTTCTCTAAGGGTTCAAACCTGAGAGCTTGGGCTCTCAAAGAAGGTCCCAGTGGCAATTCACTCAAACGTCCAGAGCACGTCAAGAACGCGCCGGGCACAAAAAAGGGGGCTGAAGGACGTTGTAGCATGGAGCTCAATCTCAATGGCACCCAGAAAAACCTGCTGTGACCCGGATTCGAACCTGTGTTGCTGCGGCCACAACACAGAGTACTAACCACTATACGATCACGGCGAGCTACAATATGTCCCTGAATACAAAGGGACCTTGTCATCTTTAGCTTGGAGACAAAACTGTTTCTTACCAAAATAGCTATTTTCAAGGGTAATATTGTAACTGTGGCCTTTTTTTCTTTTCATAATGTTTTAGGAAGGCCTCTGGAAGGTTTCAACCTAAAACAGGTGCATGCTGTCAACGTAGTCGGCAGGATTCAAACCTGCGCGGGGAAACTCCACAAAATGTCCCTGAATACAAAGGGACCTTGTCATCTTTAGCTTGGAGACAAAACTGTTTCTTACCAAAATAACTATTTTCAAGGGTAATATTGTAACTGTGGCCTTTTTTTCTTTTCATAATGTTTTAGGAAGGCCTCTGGAAGGTTTCAACCTAAAACAGGTGCATGCTGTCGACGTAGTCGGCAGGATTCGAACCTGCGCGGGGAAACCCCAATGGATTTCTAGTCCATCGCCTTAACCACTCGGCCACGACTACAACCTGGGTGTAGTGAGCATGTCATTTCACTTGGATCCTCGTAGCGTCGCGGCCCTAGGCCAAGGTAGAGCAGCAATAACTCGACAGCGAAACGTACCGCTCCACAAAAAGAGGTTCCTTCGCCCGAACAGGGACTTGAACCCTGGACCCTCAGATTAAAAGTCTGATGCTCTACCGACTGAGCTATCCAGGCTCTTGCTTAGACTGCGCACGTGCTGCGTGGGAACACATAGCAAAATTAATAGTATTGGCAGGAGAAAAAAAGATTCTCAAATGCATCGCGTTTCTTTCTTCGACGATTCAGAACCTCTGATATATCCAAGTATATTTGTCAATTAGTGGGAACGCAGCCTATTACACTAATAATAACGATCAAACGACAATAATAATTGTCTGAATAGCATCTTTGCATGCTTTAATGATGTTGACTTGCGCCGCGCTTAACATTATTGTAAACTTACGTCAAAAAAGCGCAGTTGTTTGAGGGAACTGACACCTAGCGATTAGCAAATATACCAACACCGTATTCTCTCTGTAGCAGCAGGACTACAGATTACACACAAACAGAGGAAACTAAACAGGAGTGTTTTGTTTTCAGTCTTTCTCTAAGGGTTCAAACCTGAGAGCTTGGGCTCTCAAAGAAGGTCCCAGTGGCAATTTACTCAAACGTCCAGAGCACGTCAAGAACGCGCCGGGCACAAAAAAGGGGGCTGAAGGACGGGGTAGCATGGAGCTCAATCTCAATGGCACCCAGAAAAACCTGCTGTGACCCTGATTCGAACCTGGGTTGCTGCGGCCACAACACAGAATACTAACCACTATACGATCACGGCGAGCTACAATATGTCCCTGAATACAAAGGGACCTTGTCATCTTTAGCTTGGAGACAAAACTGTTTCTTACCAAAATAGCTATTTTCAAGGGTAATATTGTAACTGTGGCCTTTTTTTCTTTTCATAATGTTTTAGGAAGGCCTCTGGAAGGTTTCAACCTAAAACAGGTGCATGCTGTCAACGTAGTCGGCAGGATTCAAACCTGCGCGGGGAAACTCCACAAAATGTCCCTGAATACAAAGGGACCTTGTC
>CM077174.1:3846464-3848964 GCA_039654105.1 Coreius guichenoti | reverse complement strand
CCTCAGATTAAAAGTCTGATGCTCTACCGACTGAGCTATCCGGGCTCTTTCCTACCACGTGTACGTGCTGCCTGGGAAAGAAAATCTAAATTAATAGTATAGGCGGGAGAAAAAGATTCTCCCATGCATCGCATTTCTTTCTTTGACTATCCAGAATGACCGTCAAAACCTCTGATACGTCCAAGTATATTAGAGAATTAGTGGGAATGCAGCCTATTAGACTAATAATAATGATCAAACGACAATAATGCAAGGAACAAGAACAAAAAATCACTGCTTCTTGTCTGGAAAGCATCTTTACATGTTTCAATGGTGTTGACTTGCGGCAAGCTTATCATTATTGTAAACATGCGTCAAAAAGGCACAGTTGTTTGGAGCAAATAGCAAGACCACTGCACTCTAGGTAACAGCCAGCGAGGGTACTGACACCTAGCGATTAGAAAATATACCAGAACCGTATTCTCACTGTAGCAACAGGGCTACAGATTACACACAAACAGAAGAAACTAAATAGGACCGTTTCGTTTTCAGTCTTTCTCTAAGGGTTCAAACCTGAGAGCTCGGGCTCTGAAAAAGGTCCCAGTGGCAATTCACTCAAAAATCCAGAATGCGCCGTGCACAAAAAGGGGGCTGAAGGACAGGTTGTAGCATGGAGCTCAATTTCAATTGCACCTAGGAAAACCTGCCGTGACCCGGAGTTGCTGCGGCCACAACGCAGAGTACTAACTACTATACGATCAAGGCGAGCTACCGGTCTGCCCTCGGAGGTGTCGCCCAAATATGTCCCTGAATATAAAGGGCCCTGGTCATCTTTAGCTTGCAGACAAAACTTTTTCTTAACAACATAACTCTTTTCAAAGGTAATATCGTAACAGTGGCATTTTTTTACTTTTTATACAGTTTTAGCAAGGACTCTAGAAGTTTTTAACCTAAAGCAGGAGCATGCTGTCAACGTAGTCGCCAGGATTCGAACCTGCGCGGGGAGACCCCAATGGATTTCTAATCCATCGCCTTAACCACTCGGCCACGACTACAAGCTGGGAACAGGGGGCATGTCATTTCGCTTGGTGCTTCGCAGCATCGCTGCCCGAATCCAGGGTAGATCGGCAAGAACTCAACAGCGAAAGTACCGCTCCACAAAAAGAGGCTCGTTCGCCCGAACAGGGACTTGAACCCTGGACCTTCAGATTAAAAGTCTGATGCTCTACCGACTGAGCTATCCGGGCTCTTTCCTGCCACGTGTACGTGCTGCCTGGGAAAGAAAATCTAAATTAATAGTATAGGCGGGAGAAAAAGATTCTCCCATGCATCGCATTTCTTTCTTTGACTATCCAGAATGACCGTCAAAACCTCTGATACGTCCAAGTATATTAGAGAATTAGTGGGAATGCAGCCTATTAGACTAATAATAATGATCAAACGACAATAATGCAAGGAACAAGAACAAAAAATCACTGCTTCTTGTCTGGAAAGCATCTTTACATGTTTCAATGGTGTTGACTTGCGGCAAGCTTATCATTATTGTAAACATGCGTCAAAAAGGCACAGTTGTTTGGAGCAAATAGCAAGACCACTGCACTCTAGGTAACAGCCAGCGAGGGTACTGACACCTAGCGATTCGAAAATATACCAGAACCGTATTCTCACTGTAGCAACAGGGCTACAGATTACACACAAACAGAAGAAACTAAATAGGACCGTTTCGTTTTCTGTCTTTCTCTAAGGGTTCAAACCTGAGAGCTCGGGCTCTGAAAAAGGTCCCAGTGGCAATTCACTCAAAAATCCAGAATGCGCCGTGCACAAAAAGGGGGCTGAAGGACAGGTTGTAGCATGGAGCTCAATTTCAATTGCACCTAGGAAAACCTGCCGTGACCCGGAGTTGCTGCGGCCACAACGCAGAGTACTAACTACTATACGATCAAGGCGAGCTACCGGTCTGCCCTCGGAGGTGTCGCCCAAATATGTCCCTGAATATAAAGGGCCCTGGTCATCTTTAGCTTGCAGACAAAACTTTTTCTTAACAACATAACTCTTTTCAAAGGTAATATCGTAACAGTGGCATTTTTTTACTTTTTAGCAAGGCCTCTAGAAGTTTTCAACCTAAAGCAGGAGCATGCTGTCAACGTAGTCGGCAGGATTCGAACCTGCGCGGGGAGACCCCAATGGATTTCTAATCCATCGCCTTAACCACTCGGCCACGACTACAAGCTGGGAGCAGGGGGCATGTCATTTCGCTTGGTGCTTCGCAGCATCGCTGCCCGAATCCAGGGTAGATCGGCAAGAACTCAACAGCGAAAGTACCGCTCCACAAAAAGAGGCTCGTTCGCCCGAACAGGGACTTGAACCCTGGACCTTCAGATTAAAAGTCTGATGCTCTACCGACTGAGCTATCCGGGCTCTTTCCTGCCACGTGTACGTGCTGCCTGGGAAAGAAAATCTAAATTAATAGTATAGGCGGGAGAAAAAGATTCTCCCATGCATCGCATTTCTTTCTTTGACT
>CM077174.1:3838964-3841464 GCA_039654105.1 Coreius guichenoti | reverse complement strand
AAGAAAATCTAAATTAATAGTATAGGCAGGAGAAAAAGATTCTCCCATGCATCGCATTTCTTTCTTTGACTATCCAGAATGACCGTCAAAACCTCTGATACGTCCAAGTATATTAGAGAATTAGTGGGAATGCAGCCTATTAGACTAATAATAATGATCAAACGACAATAATGCAAGGAACAAGAACAAAAAATCACTGCTTCTTGTCTGGAAAGCATCTTTACATGTTTCAATGGTGTTGACTTGCGGCAAGCTTATCATTATTGTAAACATGCGTCAAAAAGGCACAGTTGTTTGGAGCAAATAGCAAGACCACTGCACTCTAGGTAACAGCCAGCGAGGGTACTGACACCTAGCGATTAGAAAATATACCAGAACCGTATTCTCACTGTAGCAACAGGGCTACAGATTACACACAAACAGAAGAAACTAAAAAAACCTCTGATACGTCCAAGTATATTAGAGAATTAGTGGGAATGCAGCCTATTAGACTAATAATAATGATCAAACGACAATAATGCAAGGAACAAGAACAAAAAATCACTGCTTCTTGTCTGGAAAGCATCTTTACATGTTTCAATGGTGTTGACTTGCGGCAAGCTTATCATTATTGTAAACATGCGTCAAAAAGGCACAGTTGTTTGGAGCAAATAGCAAGACCACTGCACTCTAGGTAACAGCCAGCGAGGGTACTGACACCTAGCGATTCGAAAATATACCAGAACCGTATTCTCACTGTAGCAACAGGGCTACAGATTACACACAAACAGAAGAAACTAAATAGGACCGTTTCGTTTTCAGTCTTTCTCTAAGGGTTCAAACCTGAGAGCTCGGGCTCTGAAAAAGGTCCCAGTGGCAATTCACTCAAAAATCCAGAATGCGCCGTGCACAAAAAGGGGGCTGAAGGACAGGTTGTAGCATGGAGCTCAATTTCAATTGCACCTAGGAAAACCTGCCGTGACCCGGAGTTGCTGCGGCCACAACGCAGAGTACTAACTACTATACGATCAAGGCGAGCTACCGGTCTGCCCTCGGAGGTGTCGCCCAAATATGTCCCTGAATATAAAGGGCCCTGGTCATCTTTAGCTTGCAGACAAAACTTTTTCTTAACAACATAACTCTTTTCAAAGGTAATATCGTAACAGTGGCATTTTTTTACTTTTTATACAGTTTTAGCAAGGCCTCTAGAAGTTTTCAACCTAAAGCAGGAGCATGCTGTCAACGTAGTCGGCAGGATTCGAACCTGCGCGGGGAGACCCCAATGGATTTCTAATCCATCGCCTTAACCACTCGGCCACGACTACAAGCTGGGAGCAGGGGGCATGTCATTTCGCTTGGTGCTTCGCAGCATCGCTGCCCGAATCCAGGATAGATCGGCAAGAACTCAACAGAGAAAGTACCGCTCCACAAAAAGAGGCTCGTTCGCCCGAACAGGGACTTGAACCCTGGACCCTCAGATTAAAAGTCTGATGCTCTACCGACTGAGCTATCCGGGCTCTTTCCTACCACGTGTACGTGCTGCCTGGGAAAGAAAATCTAAATTAATAGTATAGGCGGGAGAAAAAGATTCTCCCATGCATCGCATTTCTTTCTTTGACTATCCAGAATGACCGTCAAAACCTCTGATACGTCCAAGTATATTAGAGAATTAGTGGGAATGCAGCCTATTAGACTAATAATAATGATCAAACGACAATAATGCAAGGAACAAGAACAAAAAATCACTGCTTCTTGTCTGGAAAGCATCTTTACATGTTTCAATGGTGTTGACTTGCGGCAAGCTTATCATTATTGTAAACATGCGTCAAAAAGGCACAGTTGTTTGGAGCAAATAGCAAGACCACTGCACTCTAGGTAACAGCCAGCGAGGGTACTGACACCTAGCGATTAGAAAATATACCAGAACCGTATTCTCACTGTAGCAACAGGGCTACAGATTACACACAAACAGAAGAAACTAAATAGGACCGTTTCGTTTTCAGTCTTTCTCTAAGGGTTCAAACCTGAGAGCTCGGGCTCTGAAAAAGGTCCCAGTGGCAATTCACTCAAAAATCCAGAATGCGCCGTGCACAAAAAGGGGGCTGAAGGACAGGTTGTAGCATGGAGCTCAATTTCAATTGCACCTAGGAAAACCTGCCGTGACCCGGAGTTGCTGCGGCCACAACGCAGAGTACTAACTACTATACGATCAAGGCGAGCTACCGGTCTGCCCTCGGAGGTGTCGCCCAAATATGTCCCTGAATATAAAGGGCCCTGGTCATCTTTAGCTTGCAGACAAAACTTTTTCTTAACAACATAACTCTTTTCAAAGGTAATATCGTAACAGTGGCATTTTTTTACTTTTTATACAGTTTTAGCAAGGACTCTAGAAGTTTTTAACCTAAAGCAGGAGCATGCTGTCAACGTAGTCGCCAGGATTCGAACCTGCGCGGGGAGACCCCAATGGATTTCTAATCCATCGCCTTAACCACTCGGCCACGACTACAAGCTGGGAACAGGG
>CM077174.1:3511464-3801464 GCA_039654105.1 Coreius guichenoti | reverse complement strand
CACAGCAAAATTAATAGTATAGACGGGAGAAAAAAAGATTCTCCTATGCATCGCGTTTCTTGCTTCGACCTTTCAGAACGACCACCAAAACCTCTGATATGTCCAAGTGTATTTGCGAATTAGTGGGAATCCAGCCTATTAGACTAATAATAAGGGTCAAACGACAATAATGCAAGGAACAAGAACAAAAACTCACTGCTTCTTGTCTGGAAAGCATCTTTACATGCTTCAATGGTGTTGACTTGCGGCAAGCTTATCATTATTGTAAACTTGTGTCAAAAAGGCACAGTTGTTTGGAGCAAATAGCAAGACCACTGCACTCTAGGTAACAGCCAGCGAGTGTACTGACACCTAGCGATTAGAAAATATACCAGAACCGTATTCTCACTGTAGCAACAGGGCTACAGATTACACACAAACAGAAGAAACTAAATAGGACCGTTTCGTTTTCAGTCTTTCTCTAATGGTTCAAACCTGAGAGCTCGGGCTCTGAAAAATGTCCCAGTGGCAATTCACTCAAATGTCCAGAGAACGCCAAGGACGCGGCGTGCACAAAAACGGGGCTAAAGGACAGGTTGTAGCATGGAGCTCAATTTCAATTGCACCTAGGAAAACCCTCCTTGACCCAGATTCGAACCAGGGTTGCTGCTGCTGCAACACAGAGTACTAAACACTATACGATCACGGTTCGCTACCAGCCTGCCCTCAGAGGGGTCTACCTGATAGGTCCCTGAATATAAAGGGCCTGGTCATCTTTAGCTTGCAGACAAAGCTGTTTCTTACCAACATAACTCCTTTCAAGGGTAATATCGTAACAGTGGCTTTTTTTTCTTTTTATACAGTTTTAACAAGAAATCCAGAAGTTTTCAACCTAAAGCAGGAGCATGCTGTCAACGTAGTCGGCAGGATTCGAACCTGCGCGGGGAAACCCCAATGGATTTCGAGTCCATCGCCTTAACCACTCGGCCACGACTACAAGCTGAGAGCAATGGGCATGTCATTTCGCTTGATGCTTCGCAGCATCGCTCCCCGAGGCCGCGGTAGATTGGCAAGAACTCAACAGCGAAACGTACCGCTCCACAAAAAGAGGCTAGTTAGCCCAAACAGGGACTTGAACCCTTGACCATCAGATTAAAAGTCTGACGCTCTTCCGACTGAGCAATACACGCTCTCACCTGTAAAACGTACGTGCTACGTGGGAAAGCACAGCAAAATTAATAGTATAGGCGGGAGAAAAAAAGATTCTCCCATGCATCGCGTTTCTTGCTTCGACCTTTCAGAACGACCGTGAAAACCTCTGATATGTCCAAGTGTATTTGCGAATTAGTGGGAATGCAGCCTATTAGACTAATAATAAGGATCAAACGACAATAATGCAAGGAACAAGAACAAAAATTCACTGCTTCTTGTCTGGAAAGCATCTTTACATGCTTCAATGGTGTTGACTTGCGGCAAACTTATCATTATTGTAAACTTGCGTCAAAAAGGCACAGTTGTTTGGAGCAAATAGCAAGACCACTGCACTCTAGGTAACAGCCAGCGAGGGTACTGACACCTAGCGATTAGAAAATATACCAGAACCGTATTCTCACTGTAGCAACAGGGCTACAGATTACACACAAACAGAAGAAACTAAATAGGACCGTTTCGTTTTCAGTCTTTCTCTAAGGGTTCAAACCTGAGAGCTCGGGCTCTGAAAAAGGTCCCAGTGGCAATTCACTCAAACGTCCAGAGCACGCCAAGGACGCGGCGTGCACAAAAAGGGGGCTGAAGGACAGGTTGTAGCATGGAGCTCAATTTCAGTTGCACCTAGGAAAACCCGCCTTGACCCGGATTCGAACCGGAGTTGCTGCTGCCACAACACAGAGTACTAACCACTATACGATTACGGCTTGCTAACAGTCTGCCCTCAGAGGGGTCTCCCTGATATGTCCCTGAATATAAAGGGCCTGGTCATCTTTAGCTTGCAGACAAACTGTTTCTTACCAACATAACTCCTTTCAAGGGTAATATCGTAACAGTGGCTTTTTTTCTTTTTATACAGTTTTAGCAAGGCCTCCAGAAGTTTTCAACCTAAAGTTCAACCAGTTGTTTGGAGCAAATAGCAAAACCACTGCACTCTAGGTTACAGCCAGCAAGGGTACTGACACCTAGCGATTAGAAAATATACCAGAACCATATTCTCTCTGTAGCTACACGGCTACAGATTACACATAAACAGAAGAAACTAAATAGGGGGCATGTCATTTCTCTTGGTGCCTTGCAGCATCACTGCCCGAGGCCAGGGTAGATCAGCAAGAACTCAACAGCGAAACATACCACTCCACAAAAAGAGGCTCGTTCGCCTGAACAGAGACTTGAACCCTTGGCCCTTAAATTAAAAGTCTGAAACTAAACCAATTGAACTATCCATGCTCTTACCAGCATCCAAAAAGCCCTTTAAAAAAGAACTTTACATCCATCAGCTTGATTGAAAAACCTGAAAGGAATTTTGACAATTACCTCATAACAGTTATGTACCAAATTTGTTAATTCTTTAGCAGTAGAAAAAATAACTAATTTGCTTTCTCATTATTCTTCTCTTTCTTGCTTTTCACAGAAGTTAAGAGTAATAAAGGAGAGATTTCCCCTTTAGACTCTCGGTTTGGAGACAGAATTTCACAGAATCTTTCTTTGAGTCCGACTGTACCCCATCCCACACATAGTTCCACACTCCCCCTGCCTGGGAAAGAGCCCACATTCTTTACAAGTCAGTTAATGGTCTTCTATATACATATACCATTTCCTATAAAGTGACCCAAAAAATGTGTTTGGATATTTGTTTGAATGCCTTTGTATTTTATTACAAAATATCAACCCAACTGGCATTTAAGTTTGGGTTTATATGCACTACACATGTTGTTACTCTGCTAGGACATGCATGTGAACTTAAGGTGAGCTGACATTATTCATTCTTTAGATGTTAGAAGACCTTTAAAGAAGGAGCTGCATTATGATTGGATGATAATAAAGGAGTAAATTAATGGCGTAGAACTTGAGTCATGCTGTCAGAACTATACTGATTGAATATGAATTTAACAAAATAATTTAGTGACAGAATTATGTTATTTGGCGTTAGGTGAGTATTGTTCATGAAATACTGTTGCCAAAGGGTATACAATGCGTGTATTTGCCCTTGCCAATAGTAAACAATGTTTTTGTAAAGAGCGTGGTATGGAACAATAAAAAACAAAAAACAATCACAATAAAATACAGATCAAATAATCCTAAATCATAAAGTATAAAAGCTAATAATTTACAATTATACCCAGAATTAATGTGCCATGCAGATATGTTAAAACTATAGTTATTGTCAGACTGATGTCCAAATAAGCTAACAAACTAATTTGACATAAGCACATCAGATCCTATAAATGCTAGCTAACACAACAGTGCCAGTCACATAATTACATAAATATCAGATAGATATAATCAAATTTACCTGTTTAATTTTGTTAATAAACCAATATCAACCCCGTTTGTCTGCGGGCCTTGTCTGTGCCTGTTGAGTAGAATTGTAAGAAAGGCTAGAATCTGTGATTGTACTACATATTGTGCCAAATGTTGGCTCATACGCTGTCCCATTTTGTGCAATATTTGTGGGTCCAGTAGCAGTAAATGGGGACAGTGAGATGAGCATTAACAGAATAGTAGAGTAGCCTAACCCATATACCAGCTATATGCATATGCCACATATACCACATCTTCTAAATATCACCCATTAGTTAAAACTAATGGAAAATACTACTACTACTACTAATAATAATAATAATAAAGCTAAGATAAGTAAAGTTAATTTAAAGAAAATCTCTTGCAGCATTCTGTTGCATTTGCCCTTTGGCTTGCTATTTTGTATCTATCAGTCAGACATTTTAAATGTGACTTAAGTGTCCAAATACTTTTTACAGCCCCTTCTGTATGTCAACATATAGAGCGTCCAAAATCAAAGGCATGCTTTTTATCTGCTTTTACAGGATGTGGTGGCATGTTGACGGATTCTGGTGGGACTTTCAGTTCTCCAAATCACCCAGGCTTGTATCCTCCTGATTCTCACTGTGTATGGGTGATCAGGGTGTCTCCTCCTTTCCTAGTGCAGATCCAAGTGTCATCTCTGGCTATTGAGGGACCCTCTCCTTGCTTGTTTGATTGGCTAGAAGTCAGAGAGGAGACAGAGAAGACATCTGCTGTCACAAGGTTTGCTCACCCTAAGTGTTTAATTTAATCATAAACGACAACCAGAATTGACATGGGGCTGCATTTAAATTTAAAAAGCTTTTGATTACAGTGCAAGAACTAACATTTGTCTGGATTGACATTCTATTTCATTTCTATTCAACTGAACAACCTCTGTTGAATTTCATTTTGACTTAACTATTAAATACATTTTATGCACCCTTAAACAATTTTGAAAATATCTTAGCCCATGTTGGCTGCCCACACCAAATTCTAAACTTTGTCAATAAAATTCTTCAATAACACAATCACACCCTAGTCAAGGCTGGTAAGTATTTGTCAATATCGAAAAGCCACTTTTTTTCTTGTTGTTGCACCTGTTTTCACACTGAATGCTTTAGTTTTAGTTTTGGTTTCTTTAAGACTCGCCTTCCTAAAAGCCCAGTCAGCTCTGATTGGTCGGCCAGCCCCAGTCTTCTGTGACTTGCCTTCAGAGAAAACAGAGAAAACCAAAAAAAATCAACACCCATAGTGCACTTTTGATTTTGGCACTGCCCCTCTGTTTATATAATTTTGCTGACCTTTATAGCCATACTGAAAGCGACAATGAATAATTCACCTCAGATCTTGAAAATAATTTAAAGGAAGTAAAAATTTTCAAACTGTGAACAAACACTTGAATTCTATGACAAAGATTATATCAGGCCCTGTCCCAAATGGCACACTTCATTTGGACTTGCTGTCTTGTGGACTTACAATAGCCGGCGCATGTGTATGTACATTAAGTTGACAAGACTTACGTGGAGCGCACGTGATATGATCCGTGTTGGCAGCAAGACGGAGAAGTAATTTTAGTGGTCAGCAACATTCCTATAAGCAACACTAACTCTGTACATATGGTGGTACTTGCCGTGCTGACTTCGAGCCTGAATGGTTTTGTGAACCCAGAATGACCGGCACTTTCTTTGCAGAAAGCAAAGAGCACTCAATGACTACGTTTACATGGACAGCAGTAATCTAATTATTGCCTTTAACCTGAATAAGACAATATTCTGATTTAGGTGTTTACATGAGTTGCTTTTAGAATATTCCGTTCATGTTCCCGTTTTACATGTTATAGAACATAGATTGATTAATGGCACACGTCATTACGTCCCCATGCCATGCAGCCCAACGTTCCCTCCAGAATTTCACATATCAACATACAGTTTGTCTTCGTTATGGTACGATATACAGTTTTGGGTGTTTCATTTTTCAATTTTTTACGAAAACTTCAAGTGCAGTTAATTATTTGTCATGACGACGGCGGATACAAATTCTCCAGCAACGGGCCTCTGCCACCGCGACAATTTCGGAGGTACTGGATGACAGTACAAAGTAAGGACTGGTGGGAGAGAGTTGCATGAAGACAAGCCATGCTTTCTTGATTGCCGTCAAATGGTTGACCACGTGCGTATGTGTCCTGTCGCAAAATGTAGCGAAAACTCCTACACAACGTTAATAGTGTGATTAAGGTGTGTACATGTCTATAATGCACTTCGATAATGCGACTAAAATACACTGAACAAAATTATAAACGCAACACTTTTGTTTTTGCCCCCATTTTTCATGAGCTGAACTCAAAGATCTCAAAGCCTTTTTCTATGTACACAAAAGGCCAATTTCTCTCAAATATTGTTCACAAATCTGTCTAAATCTGTGTTAGTGAGCACTTTTCCTTTGCCAGGATAATCCATCCACCTCACAGGTGTGGCATATCAAGATGCTGATTAGAAAGCATGATTATTGCACAGGTGTGCCTTAGGCTGGCCACAATAAAAGGCAGTTTTATTGTATTGGGGGTCCGGGCCGGGGGGGTCCTGGGGTGTCCAAAAAAAAGTCAATATCTAGTGCAACCACCATTTGCCTCACGCAGTGCAACACATCTCCTTCACATAGAGTTGATCAGGTTGTTGATTGTGGCCTGTGGAATGTTGGTCCACTCCTCTTCAATGGCTGTGCATTCATGACCTCAAGGCTAGATTATTGTAATGCTCTACTGGGTGGTTGCCCTGCTCGCTTAATAAATAAATTGCAGCTGGTCCAAAACGCAGCAGCTCGAGTTCTTACTAGAACCAGGAAGTATGACCATATTAGCCCAGTTCTGACAACACTGCACTGGCTCCCTATTAAACATTGTATACATTTTAAAATCTTGCTAATTACTTACAAAGCACTAAATGGTTTAGCTCCCCAGTACTTGAACGAGCTCTTAACGGATTATACTCCATCACGTCTATTGCGGTCTCAAAATTCTGGCCAGTTGATAATACCTAGAATATCAAAATCAACTGCAGGCGGTCGATCCTTTTCCTATTTAGCACCTAAACTCTGGAACAGTCTTCCTAGCATTGTTCGGGAAGCAGACACACTCTGTCAGTTTAAATCTAGACTAAAAACACATCTCTTTACTATGGCATACAGATAAATTTTTAATTTCTATTATTCAAATCAGTTAAATGATTGTTTTAGGCTGCATTAACTAGGTCAGCCGGAACCGGGAACACTTCTCATAACATATGGTCATGATGTACTCGTTACATCATAAGAAGAATGGCATCTACCCTAATGTTAGTCTCTCTGTTTATCCCGAGGTTTACTGCAGTCAGCCGGATCCGGGCCGTATTCAGACCAGATGGTGGACCTGCGCCTAGACATGACCAACGCATCCCTGAAATGTCTGCAGAGACCGTGTCAATTAAACTCCCCCCTGTAAATGCCGCATCGCAACGACATCCTCATTAAACCCGTCTCAGGCGTGACGACTCTGATATTTCGAATAATCTTACGAATATCTTTCAATCTAATATGACTTCTGACCTGTAATGTTGCCAGAATCATAATCATACACTGTTTGTTCGTCGGCCAGAGGAGAACTGGCACCCTGACTGAGCCTGGTTTCTCCCAAGGTTTTTTTCTCCATTCTGTCACCTGAAGGAGTTTTGGTTCCTTGCCACCGTCGCCTTTGGCTTTTGGCTTGCTCAGTTAGGGACACTAAATTTTCAACTATATTACTGATCTGCCCGCATTGACACTATATGATAATTGAAATTAGCTTGATGACGTCACCGTTTTCTCCAGAGAGGCTGTACAGCTGAATCAAATTCTGTTGCATTAATTTCCTGCTTAACACTGTGAAGCTGCTTTGAAACAATCGGCATTGTAAAAAGCGCTATATATATATAAAGGTGACTTGACTTGACTGTGCGAAGTTGCTGGATATTGGCAGGAACTGGAACACGCTGTCACAACCCCATGTTGTAAGGATCTGTACACAATTCCTGGAAGCTGAAAACATCCCAGTTCTTGCATGGCCAGCATACTCACCGGACATGTCACCCATTGAGCATGTTTGGGATGCTCTGGATCGGCGTATACAACAGCGTGTTCCAGTTCCTGCCAATTCCAGTTCCAGCAACTTCGCACAGCCATTGAAGAGGAGTGGACCAACATTCCACAGGCCACAATCAACAACCTGATCAACTCTATGCTAAGGAGATGTGTTGCACTGCGTGAGGCAAATGGTGGTCGCACCAGACACTGACTTTTTTTTGGACCCCCCGGACCCCCCAAATACAGTAAAACTGCACATTTTAGAGTGGCCTTTTATTGTGGGCAGCCTAAGGCACACCTGTGCAATAATCATGCTGTCTAATCAGCATCTTGATATGCCACACCTGTGAGGTGGATGGATTATCTCGGCAAAGGAGAAGTGCTCACTAACACAGATTTAGAAAGATTTGTAAAATTATGTTTCATTAACAAAGTTCGGGAGGAGCACGTTCAAATGATCTATTTAATCATCATGTCATTCCAACCAGCTGTCAGCAATCAGTAATCAACATGTCTACCAATCAGCACAAGTGGAGGATTATATAAATACCCAGTCAACTCACCAATGTTCCTCGACAAGTTTTGCAGCATTTGGTCCTACCCACCCGTTACAATGTCCGAGATCAAACTTTTTCCGTCCGACGACGATTCCCTTGTTGCCCAGGATCCTCTGCAGCATCCCACCGATGCAAGGAGCACCCCAACTCAACAGGGCACCGCAAATGAACCTCCAGCAACACAGCGCAGCCATCTGCCCAGCCGCGCCGCCTCCCATATCCCGAGACGCCGAGGCTTGCCCTCGCCTCCACCATCAAGACATCCACCATCTCCAGCATCCTCCTACACCTCAGCACAACCCATGATTCCAGCAATAGAAAAATGGACCATGTTGGGGTTAAGACAAGCGATAATCAGCACTGACGTTCATTTTTCTAGAAGGATGAATAAAGCTCAACTGTACAACCTGTACGTTTCACTCCAAGCAGCTTTCCCATCTCCAAAATCCACTCCACCTTCCAAAACTGCAAACAGGGCAAGAAATCACAAGGCCCAAGCACTTGGTCGCTGGTCGTCAGAGGCTTTCAAGAGCTACATTTCTTTCCAATCGCTTCCACATCAAAGAAGCCCAACGAACCCTTATCAGCTAATTTTGTTTCAGCTTTCAGTCTGTTTCCATACACCCAAACCTATAGGCTCACCGCATCTGCTTCAATTCAACATCATCAATCCACTAAGGGAAACAATCATACATTCACTGCCGCAGCAGCATCTCCCCAGTCGCTCCCGCAGGAGCCCACCTCATTCTTTCACTGCCGCAGCAATGTTATCTCCTTCGCTCCAACAGAAGCTCAGTTTCTCCATCCAACTGGCTTTTACTGCCAAAGCAGTGTCATCTCCTTCGCTCCAACAGAAGCCCAGTTTCTCCGCCCAAAGGGCCTCCATTGCCGCAGCAGTAATACCGCCTCAGCTCCCGCTGCAGTTCCGTATTTCCGTTCAACTTGCTTCTACTGCCGCTGCAGTGTTATCGCCATACTCCTGCAGGAGCTCAGTTCTACGTCCAACCTGGCTCATTGGGTATTTGGAAAGCAAGTTGAAAACGGCTTGTCTCCACTGCCGCAGCAGTATCATCAACTCCGCTCCCGCAGGAGCTCTGTTACTCCATCGAAACTCGCTCCACTGCCACAGCAGTGTCATCTCTTCCGCTCCCGCAGAAGCCCAATTTTCCGTACAACTGACTCACTGGATAATTGGAAAGCAAGTTGAAAACGGCTCGTCTCCACTGCCGCAACAGTATCATCAACTCCGCTCCCGCAGGAGCTCCGTTACTCCATCCAAACTCGCTCCACTGCCGCAGCAGTGTCATCTCTTCCGCTCCCGCAGGAGCCCAATTCTCCGTACAACTGGCTCATTAGATAGTTTGAAAGCAAGTTAGGAACGCAAGTTTGTTTCCACTGCCGCAGCAGTGCTATCTCCTCTCGCCCACATGCAACCATCCCCAGCTGACTACCAGCGAAGCCCACCCTTCCGATGCCACGACCATCAAATCTCAGACGACAAACAAGACCTCCCAATCCAGTGACTAACCCTTTCCCTTCGATTGGCACACCATCAGCTTCGTGCTCTGCAACTTTTGGGGGGCATCAACATCATTTACCGGCTGCTGTCCCACGTTAGTTTGCAACTTTTGGGGGAGTACTCTGGGTTCGGGCCAAATACAGAGCTCGGAGCCCTCTCCTCGGACAGCAGGCCAAATATGCATACCATTTATTCTATCTGACTTATTTGTAAGTGTGAACTCATGAAATTATGTTTCATTAACAAAGTTCGGGAGGAGCACGTTCAAATGATCTATCTAATCATCATGTCATTCCAACCAGCTGTCAGCAATCAGTAATCAACATGTCTACCAATCAGCGCAAGTGGAGGATTATACAAATACCCAGTCAACTCACCAATGTTCCTCGACAAGTTTTGCAGCATCCCTCCACCACCCCGTCTTCCTCACACTCACCTGGTTACTTACCTAAACCAGAGATACGGGGGGAGTACTCTGGGTTCGGGCCAAATACCGAGCTCGGAGCCCTCTCCTCGGACAGCACGCCAAATATGCATACCATTTATTCTATCTGACTTATTTGTAAGTGTGAACTCGTGAACAATATTTGAGAGAAATAGGCCTTTTGTGTACATAGAAAAAGTCTTAGATCTTTGAGTTCAGCTCATGAAAAATGGGGGTAAAAACATGTATCGAGTATGACTTTAGCCGGATTAAGGTAATTAGAAATTGCTGTTTACATGGTAGTTTCTCAATCAGACTATTGTCTTAATCAGGTTAATATCAGAGTATTGTTGTCCATGTAAACATACTGAATGTTTCTCTTTGATCTTTATTATTAAGCATTTTATGTACTGATTCCATTTATATTTAGTCTTTTCCCTCCACAATTTGTGTTTTTAGTGGCAAAAAAAAGAAGGATTGTGTGTCTACAACATGGAATAACATCCGTGAATGTCATTCATATAGTTTACTAGGCAACCAGTAGTGGGAATGCCCACTAATGACCTAGCCGCCAACCACTGGCGACATGCAGCAACAAAGTCGCTGGCAGTGTGAACGTAGCTTTAGGGCCCAATTTTAACGATCTAAGCACATGGTCTGAAGCTCATGGCGCAGGTGCACTTAGGGTGTGTCGGAAAGACTGAATGCCCCCCAAGAGAGGAAGTACATTTGTGTGCTGCTGTGCACACATGGCTGCATTACTATCTTGGATGTGCATTATTTTTCTAATAATTCAACAGCCGTCGCCAGTTATTCCTAACAAACACAATTATATAAAACTATACCTCTTAAACAAACATGGAATATCTTGAAGCTGCATACATTGGAATAAATGAGTTATTAAGTACATTTTGCTGTACAAGGATGTTCTTGGCGATCACACATACACTTTTAATAATTAAGATTCACTTCTTCCTAGATTTTGTGGCAATGTTGCACCACCTACATTAAATACAAATAGCAGTACTGTGTTGGTGTCATTTCACACTGATGGGAATATTGGCAGCAATGGGTTCATTGCACAATACCATTCTATATTACCAGGAGAGAGTAAGTATAACTTAAACATATCAACATTATGTTTGTTTTAATAGTTTAAAACTGTACAGTTTTCATTTTATAATGGAAAAATGTTACTTTGTTCAATAAACTCATTTTAAACATTCAAACATAAGCCTTAAGATCAATCAACTCAATCTTCTGGCACTGCATTATCTATCTTTGGCATGTTCTTTATATGAAAAAAAATCACCTTTTACAGGCATCTGATATGCAATATCCGGTAAAATTACTCTGCTTTCTATAGGTAACCAACCAAGATGTCTAAGATCCTGTTTACACCTGGTATTACAGTTTTTTACGATTGCTTAAGCACAATTTTAAAAACAAGGCTCATTTTGTCAAAACACTACACACAATTCACACATCCACACACACAAGTAGCAGAACACCTCAGTTCTTTTGCAAAATGAAACACTTCTTTCAAAATTTTACAATAATTTAACAAAACCCAATTTTGACATATGGCACACACATGGTTCATACAATCTGATTCTGTTTGATTCATTTACACACTGTTGTTCTCAATCTTAAACACTTGTAAAATTTCTACTTTTCTAATGATATAATCTGGATTTGATTTTTTCAGAGACACTGTTAGAGTAAAGTATATGAATATATTGACCAAACAGTACACACAAAGACCAGTACTGCATATTGATGAAAATATTTATTTCTCTCCACATTGTAAAATCATTCGATTCATTCATGCATTTTCAAAGGTTTGTTTTTTATATCTGCTGAGGTTGGGCTGAACTCTCTGTCCAGCCTCTCTCAATGTCAACCCATGGGTACTCAGTACTCACGGTCAACCAAGGTTGCGCGAATCGCATCTGATAAATTTGGTCCCCGTCTTCTTTGTCCACGTCCTACTCCAGGTCTACCTCTTCCTACCCCCCTCCACCCCCCTCCCCTCCCCTCCCTTTAGCTCTTGACCCTGCTGCTCAAATAAAATATCTCTTAGATTGGCAATAAATCTTAGAAGGTGCTGGGTGTTATATGGCCTGAGTGTAACATGGTGATGTAGAACACCATGGTTGCTGATAGCAGCACAGATTGTGACATTGCCACCTCATTGACCAGGGACTCCAATCATGTTTCGGCCTCTCCTTCTCCTCTTTGTTAGATTGAAGCCTGCTTCATCGACAAAGATGAAGTCATGAGGTCTGTCCAAGGATTCCAAGTCAAATATTGTCTGTGTAGAAATACACTATACTGTATTTAGAATTTTCTAAGTCGTACAGAGACAGCGCTATACTGTAGAGTACAATTAGGCCTACTGTATGCACTTCTGATTCACATACATTGTATGTACTGAAGAGTAATGTCATTCACAT
This sequence comes from Coreius guichenoti, assembly GCA_039654105.1. NCBI lineage: Eukaryota > Metazoa > Chordata > Actinopteri > Cypriniformes > Gobionidae > Coreius > Coreius guichenoti. Next base: position 3,788,924 of record CM077174.1, on the reverse strand, counting down.
AGTATGTGTTAGTACTGTAGACAATCTGGATTACAGTAAATGTTTCTGAATGTACACTTACTTGCACATACTGAGCTCGCAGTTATTTCACCCTCTGAGACGTATTACATTATCTTGAAGGACTATGGCCACTATAACGGCCTCTTGCTCCCGAGTGAATATAGCTGTCCTTCCACCTGCATGTGGCAGCCTTGCAATTCTACAAAAAGTAGATGTGCAGTTACAAAAGATATATTCATGCAGTACTATATATACAGTGATGAACTTTACAAATGTCTATTGAAACAGCTGCATATAGTGTAGTACAATAAATTTGCAATTACAAAAATACAGTAGTATACTGTACCTGCTCTCTTCTCTGAATGTCCTTACTATGGTGGACACAGAAAACGGCTCAAATTTGGGTTGCACTCTAAGTCCTGCTTCCCTTATTGTCAGTCCATGGACAAGAACATGGTCTATGACTGTTGCTCGAATTTCATCAGATATTTCCACTCTTTGTCTTCCTCTTCCTCCTCCTCTTCCTCTTTCTTGTCCTCCTCCTCCTCCTCTTTCTTGTCCTCCTCCTCCTCCTCTTTCTTGCCATCCTCCTCCTCCTCCTCCTCTTCTTTCTTGCCCTCCTCCTCCTCCTCTTCTTTCTTGCCCTCCTCCTCCTCCTCCTCTTCTTTCTTGCCCTCCTCCTCCTCCTCCTCCTCTTTCTTGCCCTCCTCCTCCTCCTCCTCCTCCTCCTCCTCCTCCTCCTCCTCCTCCTCGCCCTCCTCCTCCTCCCCCTCCTCCTCCTCCTCTTTCTTGGCCTCCTCCTCCTCCTCCTCTTTCTTGCCCTCCTCCTCCTCCTCCCCCTCCTCCTCCTCCTCTTTCTTGCCCTCCTCCTCCTCCTCTTTCTTGCCCTCCTCCTCCTCCTCCTCCTCCTTCTTGCCCTCCTCCTCCTCCTCCTCTTTCTTGCCCTCCTCCTCCTCCTCCTCCTCCTCCTCCTCCTCTTCCTCTTTCTTGCCCTCCTCCTCCTCCTCTTTCTTGCCCTCCTCCTCCTCCTCCTCCTCCTCCTCCTTCTTGCCCTCCTTCTCCTCTTTCTTCTCCTCCTTCTTGCCCTCCTCCTCCTCCTCTTCCTCCTCTTTCTTGCCCTCCTCCTCCTCCTCCTCCCCCTCCTCTTTCTTGCCCTCCTCCTCCTCCTCCTCTTTCTTGCCCTCCTCCTCCTTCTCCTCCTCCTCCTCCTCTTTCTTGCCCTCCTCCTCTTCCTCCTCCTCCTCCTCTTTCTTGTCCTCCTAAAATTCTCAGTTCACACAGCCAAACTAAATTTTAATATATCAGGAAAAACAATTGCAGCTTTTTTTATTGGTTTTACAAAAATCACAATCATTTGTGTACCATTTTCCCAAACACAACAAATAAGGATAGGAAGGATAGGGTACAGACGGGTTTCAAATGAAACCAGAGCCATCCTAATTGACCATGTCATAAATGATTGTCTTTCCTTGAGAGAAGCTGGACAGAGAGCTCAGCCCAATATAAACATTGCGCCACAGTAAAAGGCTCCTACATTATTTAAACTCCCTCAATGAAATCCACTTTCCGCAGAGTGATCATGAGCAAATTAAGTGAAATTGTGTAGTTGTGTGGGACAATGTCCAATTTCACCATTCAGCACTGGTGCAAGAGTGGTTTGAGCATCACTTAAATTTCAGGATGGTGTTCCTTCCAGCATATTCTCCTCTTAGAGATGGAAAGTATATGATCGTAACCCTTACAACCAAATAAGTCTTCTTCAAGTGATGGAAGAGGCCTGTGGAGAAGTTGAGGCACAAGGATGTATCCAGCATTCACCAAATGCTGTGATGTTGATGAAATTCTTTGACCAGATGTAAATGAGAGGCGAGATCTATAAAGTTCATTGATTCAATGATTGCAGTAGATTTATTTATTTATTTACTTATTTATTTGGTGAAAACTCATCGTTATACAACTAAACTCATCATTAAAAAACTTTGAAGAACACAATTGAAGAACACGAAAAACATGTATTTTCATTGATGTATTTGTGTATCTACAGCTGAATTTATCAAATCAACAGAGAACACGCTTATAGTTTTGATGTTAGTATTTATTTTTGATAAATGCATTAATAGAATAAACTGCAGTGCTTCATTATGCAGTGAATACTGAACTGTTTTGGCAATATAAGCGTGTGTTTAGTTTGCTGTGTTAATTGTTTTGAGAGCAACTACATTCATTTGGAGAAATGTATCAAATCGTTTGAGAAAAACTGTAAATCATTGTCAAGGACACATCCAAAATTATTAACAGTAGTTCTGTTTGATATTACACAATTACTTACCTAGAAACCTTATCTAGTTTACTTTTAAAGCAAAATAATATAGATTCCAATTTACCTGAGTTTATTTTTCAAGATTCAAGAGTTTATTGTTATATATAAAGGGAAACATCCTGTTACACCATACAATGAAACTCTTACTCTGCAAATCCTCCAGCAACCACTAACATAGATTATAGAAAAATATATTATATTAATATATTATTAAAAACTGCATACAGTAGACGTGCATCACAGTAGTACAATAAAAGTATATGCATGTATAAAGTGCGATGTAAACATGAAAGATATGTGCAAAGCCCTGCAAAGTAGATTTAGTAGTCCAGTTGTTATTTCACATTTGTGGAATGGGTCCAGGGGTTCAAAAGTCTGTAATGTTATAGAGGGTAAGTTTGACCTTTCAGGATCAGAGGGCATTCTGAGAGGCAGTGGATAGGTGTCATTCACAAGCCTAATGGCCAGTGGGCAAAAACTCCTGTTTGGCTTGTGGGTAAAAAGTCTACTCCTAAAGCATCTGCCTGATGGCAGGGGCATGAAAAGGCTGTGTTGGGGATGACTATTGTCCTTGATATTGCTGGCTCTCCTGTTGACTCTGACCTGGTAAATGCTTTCCAGTGTTGATAAGGCTGTTCCAGAGATGGTTTGGGCAGCCTTGTGATCCTGGGCTGTGCAGTTTCCAAACCAGACTGTAATGGAGCTAGTGAGAACGCTCTCAATTGCACATCAATAAAAGCATCTGAGAATCCGACATGACATACCAAATTTCCTCAACTTTCTCAAGAAATGCAAATGCTGACGTGATGTCTTGACTAGTTGTGTTGTGTTGTGAGACTGGGTGAGAAGCTTCTCACTTTTTCCACCTCTGTCTCACCAATGTGCAATGTTGAGTGCTGCTCCATCCTCCTTTTGGATTGACAATTATCTCCTTTGTTTTTATAAACAAATAGGGAGATATCATTTAGGGAGAGATTGTTATCCTGGTACCACTTCCGTAGCTCAGGAGACTTCCCACGTAGGAGGGGACATTCTCGCGACCTTGCGCAACCTTCCCTAAAAGTTCTCTAAAGGTGACAAAAATCCCAAACCTTTACAGAACATTAGGGACATTCCTAAAACATCCTCTTTTGGTTATTAAAGTGCTGCAGTTCAAAGTTCCTTGGTCCTCTGTTGGTCATATAAGAACGTTCCCTATATGACTTTATCGGGACCTTCCATTTTTGGTTATTCTATGGTCACATAGCAACGTTACAAAGAGGACATTTGGGATGTTAACAGAACCATACAGTTCCCTGTTAGTTAGATGGGGACATTTCATTCTGGACTGTGCTGCAACATATCTTCCTGACCCATTTGGAGGCGTTGGTTAAGAAGCACCCATTTCACCTATAGGTGAAATTTAGGTGGGAGCAAAAACACGCTGTGTTTCTGTGTGTCTCTTTAAATGCAAATGAGCTGCTGCTCCCTGCTCCCTTTTCAGAAGTGGGAAGAAGCAACTTTTGTGCAAATCCTGCATTTTACTGAGCCTGATTTGCAAAGCAGCCCAGTGTACAATGATTCACACAAACATGTTGTGAAAACATTCAGTAAAAGTGCTGGAAGGACCTAAATAGGACCAAAAAATAACATTCTAGGTTGGTCCCCTAAAGGTCCTGCAAACGTTATGAGAATGTAGTATAGAGACCTAGAGGGAATGTCCTATAGTAATGGTCCCCTAAACATTCCCAGAACGTCCTGAATGTTCCCTTTTTACTCTGCTTTCTATAGGTAACCAACCAAGATGTCTAAGATCCTGTTTACACCTGGTATTACAGTTTTTTACGATTGCTTAAGCACAATTTTAAAAACAAGGCTCATTTTGTCAAAACACTACACACAATTCACACATCCACACACACAAGTAGCAGAACACCTCAGTTCTTTTGCAAAATGAAACACTTCTTTCAAAATTTTACAATAATTTAACAAAACCCAATTTTGACATATGGCACACACATGGTTCATACAATCTGATTCTGTTTGATTCATTTACACACTGTTGTTCTCAATCTTAAACACTTGTAAAATTTCTACTTTTCTAATGATATAATCTGGATTTGATTTTTTCAGAGACACTGTTAGAGTAAAGTATATGAATATATTGACCAAACAGTACACACAAAGACCAGTACTGCATATTGATGAAAATATTTATTTCTCTCCACATTGTAAAATCATTCGATTCATTCATGCATTTTCAAAGGTTTGTTTTTTATATCTGCTGAGGTTGGGCTGAACTCTCTGTCCAGCCTCTCTCAATGTCAACCCATGGGTACTCAGTACTCACGGTCAACCAAGGTTGCGCGAATCGCATCTGATAAATTTGGTCCCCGTCTTCTTTGTCCACGTCCTACTCCAGGTCTACCTCTTCCTACCCCCCTCCACCCCCCTCCCCTCCCCTCCCTTTAGCTCTTGACCCTGCTGCTCAAATAAAATATCTCTTAGATTGGCAATAAATCTTAGAAGGTGCTGGGTGTTATATGGCCTGAGTGTAACATGGTGATGTAGAACACCATGGTTGCTGATAGCAGCACAGATTGTGACATTGCCACCTCATTGACCAGGGACTCCAATCATGTTTCGGCCTCTCCTTCTCCTCTTTGTTAGATTGAAGCCTGCTTCATCGACAAAGATGAAGTCATGAGGTCTGTCCAAGGATTCCAAGTCAAATATTGTCTGTGTAGAAATACACTATACTGTATTTAGAATTTTCTAAGTCGTACAGAGACAGCGCTATACTGTAGAGTACAATTAGGCCTACTGTATGCACTTCTGATTCACATACATTGTATGTACTGAAGAGTAATGTCATTCACATAGTATGTGTTAGTACTGTAGACAATCTGGATTACAGTAAATGTTTCTGAATGTACACTTACTTGCACATACTGAGCTCGCAGTTATTTCACCCTCTGAGACGTATTACATTATCTTGAAGGACTATGGCCACTATAACGGCCTCTTGCTCCCGAGTGAATATAGCTGTCCTTCCACCTGCATGTGGCAGCCTTGCAATTCTACAAAAAGTAGATGTGCAGTTACAAAAGATATATTCATGCAGTACTATATATACAGTGATGAACTTTACAAATGTCTATTGAAACAGCTGCATATAGTGTAGTACAATAAATTTGCAATTACAAAAATACAGTAGTATACTGTACCTGCTCTCTTCTCTGAATGTCCTTACTATGGTGGACACAGAAAACGGCTCAAATTTGGGTTGCACTCTAAGTCCTGCTTCCCTTATTGTCAGTCCATGGACAAGAACATGGTCTATGACTGTTGCTCGAATTTCATCAGATATTTCCACTCTTTGTCTTCCTCTTCCTCCTCCTCTTCCTCTTTCTTGTCCTCCTCCTCCTCCTCTTTCTTGTCCTCCTCCTCCTCCTCTTTCTTGCCATCCTCCTCCTCCTCCTCCTCTTCTTTCTTGCCCTCCTCCTCCTCCTCTTCTTTCTTGCCCTCCTCCTCCTCCTCCTCTTCTTTCTTGCCCTCCTCCTCCTCCTCCTCCTCTTTCTTGCCCTCCTCCTCCTCCTCCTCCTCCTCCTCCTCCTCCTCCTCCTCCTCCTCCTCCTCCTCGCCCTCCTCCTCCTCCCCCTCCTCCTCCTCCTCTTTCTTGGCCTCCTCCTCCTCCTCCTCTTTCTTGCCCTCCTCCTCCTCCTCCCCCTCCTCCTCCTCCTCTTTCTTGCCCTCCTCCTCCTCCTCTTTCTTGCCCTCCTCCTCCTCCTCCTCCTCCTTCTTGCCCTCCTCCTCCTCCTCCTCTTTCTTGCCCTCCTCCTCCTCCTCCTCCTCCTCCTCCTCCTCTTCCTCTTTCTTGCCCTCCTCCTCCTCCTCTTTCTTGCCCTCCTCCTCCTCCTCCTCCTCCTCCTTCTTGCCCTCCTTCTCCTCTTTCTTCTCCTCCTTCTTGCCCTCCTCCTCCTCCTCTTCCTCCTCTTTCTTGCCCTCCTCCTCCTCCTCCTCCCCCTCCTCTTTCTTGCCCTCCTCCTCCTCCTCCTCTTTCTTGCCCTCCTCCTCCTTCTCCTCCTCCTCCTCCTCTTTCTTGCCCTCCTCCTCTTCCTCCTCCTCCTCCTCTTTCTTGTCCTCCTAAAATTCTCAGTTCACACAGCCAAACTAAATTTTAATATATCAGGAAAAACAATTGCAGCTTTTTTTATTGGTTTTACAAAAATCACAATCATTTGTGTACCATTTTCCCAAACACAACAAATAAGGATAGGAAGGATAGGGTACAGACGGGTTTCAAATGAAACCAGAGCCATCCTAATTGACCATGTCATAAATGATTGTCTTTCCTTGAGAGAAGCTGGACAGAGAGCTCAGCCCAATATAAACATTGCGCCACAGTAAAAGGCTCCTACATTATTTAAACTCCCTCAATGAAATCCACTTTCCGCAGAGTGATCATGAGCAAATTAAGTGAAATTGTGTAGTTGTGTGGGACAATGTCCAATTTCACCATTCAGCACTGGTGCAAGAGTGGTTTGAGCATCACTTAAATTTCAGGATGGTGTTCCTTCCAGCATATTCTCCTCTTAGAGATGGAAAGTATATGATCGTAACCCTTACAACCAAATAAGTCTTCTTCAAGTGATGGAAGAGGCCTGTGGAGAAGTTGAGGCACAAGGATGTATCCAGCATTCACCAAATGCTGTGATGTTGATGAAATTCTTTGACCAGATGTAAATGAGAGGCGAGATCTATAAAGTTCATTGATTCAATGATTGCAGTAGATTTATTTATTTATTTACTTATTTATTTGGTGAAAACTCATCGTTATACAACTAAACTCATCATTAAAAAACTTTGAAGAACACAATTGAAGAACACGAAAAACATGTATTTTCATTGATGTATTTGTGTATCTACAGCTGAATTTATCAAATCAACAGAGAACACGCTTATAGTTTTGATGTTAGTATTTATTTTTGATAAATGCATTAATAGAATAAACTGCAGTGCTTCATTATGCAGTGAATACTGAACTGTTTTGGCAATATAAGCGTGTGTTTAGTTTGCTGTGTTAATTGTTTTGAGAGCAACTACATTCATTTGGAGAAATGTATCAAATCGTTTGAGAAAAACTGTAAATCATTGTCAAGGACACATCCAAAATTATTAACAGTAGTTCTGTTTGATATTACACAATTACTTACCTAGAAACCTTATCTAGTTTACTTTTAAAGCAAAATAATATAGATTCCAATTTACCTGAGTTTATTTTTCAAGATTCAAGAGTTTATTGTTATATATAAAGGGAAACATCCTGTTACACCATACAATGAAACTCTTACTCTGCAAATCCTCCAGCAACCACTAACATAGATTATAGAAAAATATATTATATTAATATATTATTAAAAACTGCATACAGTAGACGTGCATCACAGTAGTACAATAAAAGTATATGCATGTATAAAGTGCGATGTAAACATGAAAGATATGTGCAAAGCCCTGCAAAGTAGATTTAGTAGTCCAGTTGTTATTTCACATTTGTGGAATGGGTCCAGGGGTTCAAAAGTCTGTAATGTTATAGAGGGTAAGTTTGACCTTTCAGGATCAGAGGGCATTCTGAGAGGCAGTGGATAGGTGTCATTCACAAGCCTAATGGCCAGTGGGCAAAAACTCCTGTTTGGCTTGTGGGTAAAAAGTCTACTCCTAAAGCATCTGCCTGATGGCAGGGGCATGAAAAGGCTGTGTTGGGGATGACTATTGTCCTTGATATTGCTGGCTCTCCTGTTGACTCTGACCTGGTAAATGCTTTCCAGTGTTGATAAGGCTGTTCCAGAGATGGTTTGGGCAGCCTTGTGATCCTGGGCTGTGCAGTTTCCAAACCAGACTGTAATGGAGCTAGTGAGAACGCTCTCAATTGCACATCAATAAAAGCATCTGAGAATCCGACATGACATACCAAATTTCCTCAACTTTCTCAAGAAATGCAAATGCTGACGTGATGTCTTGACTAGTTGTGTTGTGTTGTGAGACTGGGTGAGAAGCTTCTCACTTTTTCCACCTCTGTCTCACCAATGTGCAATGTTGAGTGCTGCTCCATCCTCCTTTTGGATTGACAATTATCTCCTTTGTTTTTATAAACAAATAGGGAGATATCATTTAGGGAGAGATTGTTATCCTGGTACCACTTCCGTAGCTCAGGAGACTTCCCACGTAGGAGGGGACATTCTCGCGACCTTGCGCAACCTTCCCTAAAAGTTCTCTAAAGGTGACAAAAATCCCAAACCTTTACAGAACATTAGGGACATTCCTAAAACATCCTCTTTTGGTTATTAAAGTGCTGCAGTTCAAAGTTCCTTGGTCCTCTGTTGGTCATATAAGAACGTTCCCTATATGACTTTATCGGGACCTTCCATTTTTGGTTATTCTATGGTCACATAGCAACGTTACAAAGAGGACATTTGGGATGTTAACAGAACCATACAGTTCCCTGTTAGTTAGATGGGGACATTTCATTCTGGACTGTGCTGCAACATATCTTCCTGACCCATTTGGAGGCGTTGGTTAAGAAGCACCCATTTCACCTATAGGTGAAATTTAGGTGGGAGCAAAAACACGCTGTGTTTCTGTGTGTCTCTTTAAATGCAAATGAGCTGCTGCTCCCTGCTCCCTTTTCAGAAGTGGGAAGAAGCAACTTTTGTGCAAATCCTGCATTTTACTGAGCCTGATTTGCAAAGCAGCCCAGTGTACAATGATTCACACAAACATGTTGTGAAAACATTCAGTAAAAGTGCTGGAAGGACCTAAATAGGACCAAAAAATAACATTCTAGGTTGGTCCCCTAAAGGTCCTGCAAACGTTATGAGAATGTAGTATAGAGACCTAGAGGGAATGTCCTATAGTAATGGTCCCCTAAACATTCCCAGAACGTCCTGAATGTTCCCTGAAGGTCTGCCAAATAACGTCCCCCAACCCTTTAAAGAACTCCACATCATGACCGTTCTAGGAACATTACTAGGAGACATCCTTGACACCAGCGGGGACATTCTGAGAACGTTCTGGGAACATACAATTTCTAGCGGGGTTAGTTGTGAAGTCTCATATATCGGTAATACTTTACAATAAGGTTGTATTAGTTAACATAGTTAATGCATTAGTTAACATGAACTAACCATGAACAACACCTCTGTCCAGCATTAGTTAATCTTTAACGTTGGTTAATAAAAATACAACTGTTTATGGTTTGTTCATGCTAGTTCACAGTGCATTAACTAATGTTAACAAGATTTTAATAAAGTATTAGTAAATGTTGAAATTAACATTAACAAAGATAAATAAATGCTTTATATGTGCAGTTTATTATTAGTTCATGTTTACTAATGTAGTTAACTAATGTTAGCTAATGAACCTTATTGTAAAGTGTTACCCATATATCTCTCATTTTAGTATCAACAGCGTCTCAAATTCTCAAAAAGGCGAGAAGGGAACAGGAGCAGGAAAGTACCATTACACACTGTGCTCATATTTTTATAATAAACAGTTAAAATCAAGTTACTTACATTTTAGACGGAATATTGACTGTTTTTGTTCAGTTCCAAACAAAGATCACAGCTGAACCACAGCGTGTCTCACAGCAACACTCAACCGTGTTTCATTACTGAATGATTCAGCGTTTCGAAAGAATTGCTTGAGTCAAAGATTCAATGACCCTTCATCAATAACTGCCTCATTCTTGAATGAATCAGCCGTTTGAACGAATCAGTTTGAATGAATGACTTAATGACTCACTCTTTAAGACGGTCACCTGCCGCCACCTTCTGGCGGTTTAGTTTCATGTTTAAAAGTATCATTCTTTCCAACATTTCTTATTTGTAAATTCAAAATATATTTAAAACAATCTCATAACATTATTCAGTGAAAGTGTAATGTTTCAGTGTAAATGATTTCATTTGATTGGTAACAGCCCTATAGTGTCTTATTATTCTAATTGCATTTATTGATTAAATTACGAATTTAAAATGAAAGATGAAGCATACATTTAACAAGATTAGGGGGAAAAATGCCCTTTATAAAAGGTAAAAAAAATGCCCTCAGGGTAAATATCACAAATATGCAGATTTAAATTGATAGAACACGTGTGTTATAAATATAATTTATTCTGAAGCAATATTTTCACCCAAATCCTATATTAAGCAACTTTTTTATTCTGACAATTGAATGATCGATTTACTTGCACATGACACACACACATTTAAACATTATATAATATAATATATAAACATTTTAGTTGTGGTGCTCCTAAATTTTTGCTGGTGCTCGTAACTTTTTGAAGTTGGGAGCACCAGTGCTACCAAGTAAAAAAGTTAATTTCGAGCCCTGTGATATAGATATGCAGTGCTTGGAATGTTTTTGAGATGTTTTTGTAGTCTATATTGTGGATCTAGCAGTCTGTGTTGTGGGTGACAATATTAAAATAGTCTACAATTTCATATGCATATGTCACATGCAATAAATATGCAAAAGTGAAAATTTAATCTAGTTAAATTTAATATGGTTTCTACCTTAAACTTTAAAAAAATTGAAACTGTTGTTAATACAAGAGCAGCAAACAGTGACAATATATATGATATTCTGGTCACAGATTATAAAAACATGTCACAGGGTGTGTTCTAAATTACATTTTTCTGTTTATATGTACTAAAGTTTTCTTTCTGCATGCAATCAGAAAGCTGCTCCCAAGAAGAGTTTATGTGTGATGGTGGTCGTTGCTTGCTACCTGTTTCCATCTGTGACAGCCAGCCAAACTGTCAGGACCACTCAGATGAAGTCAACTGTAGCCAGAAGCACAAGGGTAATAAAGTCATCATTATACAAAGTGCTTATCTCACTTGAAAGTAAAAACCATAATGGATGCAATCTTTTGATTCTTAGTGTGCGGAGGGAAAGTAACAGGAGAATATGGATCATTGTCCAGTCCAAACCATCCAAAGCCTTACCCACATCAACAGGTAAATGTTTTATCAACTGTTACCTCTGTGATTCAGTTCCTGAATCTAAATACTGTATTGCAAACAAAAACAGATCTGTTCTGACAGGTGTGCAGACGAACTCCTACAAATGCATATGCAATAATGTCAGCCACAAAAATAACTCTGTCCATGCCTTTTCATTTAATACTGTATAATTATTTACATTATATAGCTAGTTAACAATAGCACAAGTCAAACACACCTGCATGTACTAATGTATTTAGCGAAGAGACTATCACTATGCTGTGCAGCCATTACTTTTTAAATATAGTAAAATATATTGTTGGCGCGTTGCTATTTTGAGGAACTGAAATAGACTGTACCATTGACCAACACAAACCTGCTCTAAAGTCAATAGTGCAGTATTTTTTTTTTTAGTTAAAGAGCGCGTTAATAATATGCGCCTATAGGCGGGTCCACAACACTCTGATTATTACACACACAGGGACGCGCAGCAGCACACGAACATTTATAAATATGAAAAATTAAAGGATTAAAATGTAAAAGATTCTTTTTGTGTACATAAATATAAAAATGCCTACATGTCGTAATGGATAGTCATTGCATGTATCAGAATTACCTATTTGCAGTAATGACGAATTAAATTGGCTAATTATTTGACCAATCGTGGCAATACACACATGTATTTAAACTGACTCGTCAGGTCGAGGGTGTGTATATTCCTCCATGTAAATATCGAATCCGTCATGGTGCGAGCACAACTGGCTTTTAAGGGGAATGGGAGATGAGACTCTGATTGGTTTATTGCACGTTACACCCAAAACACACCCATGACTCATTAAGAGAATAGGGACAACCCTTTTAGACCATGTGCCGGGTGCGCTGACCATTTTTCCCGTCGTTAAACTGGCAAAAGTGGATTCGGACACGCCCTAAGAGCACCTGCGCTTCAGACCATGAGCTCAGATCGTTAAAATAGGGCCCAATATTAGGTCATAATGTTATGCCTGATCGATGTATATTTATATGTATATGTGTGTATATACATACATGCATATACACTCACCTAAAGGATTATTAGGAACACCTGTTCAATTTCTCATTAATGCAATTATCTAATCAACCAATCACATGGCAGTTGCTTCAATGCATTTAGGGGTGTGGTCCTGAAAAACAAAAAACAAAATGCCTTGTTGATGCTAGAGGTCAGAGGAGAATGGGCCGACTGATTCAAGCTGATAGAAGAGCAACTTTGACTGAAATAACCACTCGTTACAACCGAGGTATGCAGCAAAGCATTTGTGAAGCCACAACACGCACAACCTTGAGGCGGATGGGCTACAACAGCAGAAGACCCCACCGGGTACCACTCATCTCCACTACAAATAGGAAAAAGAGGCTACAATTTGCACGAGCTCACCAAAATTGGACAGTTGAAGACTGGAAAAATGTTGCCTGGTCTGATGAGTCTCGATTTCTGTTGAGACATTCAGATGGTAGAGTCAGAATTTGGCGTAAACAGAATGAGAACATGGATCCATCATGCCTTGTTACCACTGTGCAGGCTGGTGGTGGTGGTGTAATGGTGTGGGGGATGTTTTCTTGGCACACTTTAGGCCCCTTAGTACCAATTGGGCATCGTTTAAATGCCACGGCCTACCTGAGCATTGTTTCTGACCATGTCCATCCCTTTATGACCACCATGTACCCATCCTCTGATGGCTACTTCCAGCAGGATAATGCACCATGTCACAAAGCTCGAATCATTTCAAATTGGTTTCTTGAACATGACAATGAGTTCACTGTACTAAAATGGCCCCCACAGTCACCAGATCTCAACCCAATAGAGCATCTTTGGGATGTGGTGGAACGGGAGCTTCGTGCCCTGGATGTGCATCCCACAAATCTCCATCAACTGCAAGATGCTATCCTATCAATATGGGCCAACATTTCTAAAGAATGCTTTCAGCACCTTGTTGAATCAATGCCACGTAGAATTAAGGCAGTTCTGAAGGCGAAAGGGGGTCAAACACAGTATTAGTATGGTGTTCCTAATAATCCTTTAGGTGAGTGTATATACACATTCTGTACACACACATACATATCAGAAAGTCAACTTTATTTCTAAAGCTTTATACAATATAGAAGCAGCTTCACAATAGTAACAAATTCAAATTCATATTCTGCTGTAAAGCAGCTCTAACAAGTCAATAGTGTCATTATTCAGCTCAAGTCTGTTCATTATTGATTCAGTTCAGTTCCATAACTGTGTAAAATTCATCAGATGTGCATATGTACTGTATATACAGTGTATTTGTGCACATGTGCTATGACAAACATCTGCACACTGAACAAGCAAAAGACACAAGAGAGGAGTGTTTTACATTTTTCACATCTGTGTAGTTTGGCGTGTATGTGGCTAATCATTTAATGTTTATGTGTGGAGTTACTCTGCAAAAATCTTGAAAAAAGTTAAAATAGTTTTTAATGAAGTGTTTGCTTTTGCAAGATATGTTTGATGTTTTAGATGTTGTGTGCGTGTTTTGTGGTTTTGTGTGTAGAGTTTTGAGAAATGGAGCCATAGTTTCAAAAACTGTAAGCATTTAAAAAAGAAAAACTGTAATGAGTCTTCATAAATATATTTATAGAATAGTAATACTTATAAATTGACACACTGTGCACTGAACAAGCAAAAGACACAAGATAGTAGTTTTAATTTTTCACATCTGTGTAGTTTGGTGTGTATGTGGCTAATTATTTTATGTTTGTGTGTAGAGTTACTACACAAAAAAAGCATTTTTAGAATATTTAAAATAGTTTTGAATAAAGTGTTTGCTTTTGCAAGATATGTGTGAAGTTTTGCATGTTGTGTGTGTTTTTGTGGTTTTGTGAAATGGAGCCATAGTTCCAAAAACTGTGTGTAAGCACAGTAAGTAACTATTATTTGTTTCTGTTGCATGACTGTTTCTATTATATCATTATTTATTTAAGTTATCCCTACTATTTAATGTTTTACTGCTCTCTTATAGTTGTGTATGTGGCAAATATCTGTGGAAGATGGACAAGTTATTAGACTAAGCTTTCAGAATTTCAGTCTGGAAACGCAGGACGTCTGTGAGTTTGACTATGTGGAGGTTTACGACAGTGCAGACACAGTTCCCAACACTGTGCTGGGGAGGTAAAAATACTTTACTACTTTTTTTCTTTTTTTCTAAAGTTCATCACTACATAGTCTAACATAGTTTGAATTGAATTTAAATGGACCTATCTCTTGAACTATTTTTGCTTTTAGACACAGTTGCTTTATTTCCATTGAAATGAAAATTTAACTAAATATAATGCTATCAACTACATTATGTACATTATGAGCAGCTAAATTACCTTTCTTCAGGCCAGGGAGAGTTTAATTTGTTGCACTGAAAAAAAATTATACAGTTATACAGGAGACAGGCACAGAATGAGAGCAACTGATCATTTTTACAGACTGTGATGATGCAGTTACAATATTAGCTATGGTCCCATGTGTACCTCTACCCAGGTTTACCCTGCTATACTACCATGCTCCAAACTCAGAATTGTGAAAAGTGTCCAAACTCAGATAATGAGGGTCGAAAATACCCCACAGTAATCCTCACAATAGATAAAATCTTTATAGATTTAACTGGGTGAAAAAAATATTACAAAAAGAGAATTAAAGGAGCCCCCACAGTAATCTGTAATCTAAGAATGCATTTAAAATCTATTTTTATTCTTCTTTTGAGTCTAGTTTGGAGGTGATTTTTCCTGCAGTTTCACTCCTTCAATTGTCTGTCAGTATTCATTTTTCATTTTCTATACAAAGGATTAGATAATGTGGGGATTACTGTGGGGTAATCAGTAAAGTTTATTTTCTGTTTCTGTTGTAGCCTACATAAACTCCCGTTCCTCAGCACACACACACACACACGTTTGGCATACTAATCCTAACCATCACACAGACCTTTCTGTGTTTTTATAATGAATTCTTCACTTAAAAATATTATGCACCCCACTATCATTCTATGCAGGTATTGTGGGTCAGCACTGCCCCCTGATCTTACCTCTTCTAGACCTGTGATGACTGTTGTGTTTGTGGCAGATGAAGGTGTTGCTGACAGTGGTTTTTATGCATCATTTAGGGCCGTATCTCTTTCGGAAAGTGAGTGTCACATGACTCCACAGCCGTTGTCAATTTTTCATTTTGTCAACATTTTGTGAACCTCTACGTTTGTCTGTCAGTTTGTAAAGCTTCATTGCATCATGTCTTTCTGCTTTAAGGAACATGCAGTGCAACACAGTTTGCCTGTGGCACTGGGGAGTGTCTTCATCAGGATTGGCTGTGTGATGGATGGAATGACTGCGCAGATGGTGCAGATGAGCATGACTGCATTAACTCTACCTACCCTTCTTTCAGTGAGAATGCGTCAATAAAGATTGCATTTTTATTCTTTTTATGCTGTTGGTGTGGTTAAGTTAGTTTAAAATGTTTGTGATACTAAAGTTTCACGCATAAGAGAATTATTATGTTCCTACCCATTTTTTTTGCCACTTGCTATATATATACACTATATTGCCAAAAGTTTTGGGACGCCTGCCTTTACATGCATATGAACTTTAATGACATCCCATTCTTAATCCGTAGGGTTTAATATGGAGTTGGCCCACCCTTTGCAGCTATAACAGCTTCAACTCTTCTGGGAAGGCTTTCCACAAGGTTTAGGAGTGTGTTTATGGGAATTTTTGACCATTCATTCACAAATGTGTGTAGAAGCGTCTGCATGCCTAGGTGCTTGATTTTATACGCCTGTGGCCATGGAAGTGATTGGAACACCTGAATTCAATGATTTGGAGGGGTGTACACATTTGTGAAAGAATGGGTCACTCTCAGGAGCTCAGTGAATTCAAGTGTGGTACCGTGATAGGTTGCCACCTGTGCAATAAGTCCATTCGTGAAATTTTCTCACTACTAAATATTTCAACTTTCTGCAGAGTGAATAGCTACAGACCTCCAAACTTTGTGTGGCCTTCAGATTAGCTCAAGAACAGTGTGTAGAGAGCTTCATGGAATGGGTTTCCATGGCCGAGCAGCTGCATCCAAGCCTTACATCACCAAGTGCAATGCAAAGCGTGGGATGCAGTGGGGTAAAGCACGCCGCCACTGGACTCTAGAGCAGTGGAGACGTGTTCTCTGGAGTGACGAATCACGCTTCTCTTTCTGGCAATCCGATGGACGCGTCTGGGTTTGGCGGTTGGGGACACACACAAGCTGTGTGTACACTGCTTGGGAGCGCAGCACGCCTGGGCAGCTCTCGAGGGGGCTCCCTGCGGCCACTGTGACGCACTACCGATCTGAGTGCTGAGTGCTTCCAGATGGATCTGTCAAGAGGACTCGAGACTGCTGCGGCACTTTCTCAGTCCTCATCTGACAGTTCCGATGTTCTCACTCCCAATTCTGAGGAATTAGATGTGCTCAGCATTGGAGCGGGAGAAATAGTTGACAGCTCGCCACTTCATTCACCCGGGTATGAGGAGCTTGTTGAGGTTTTGACTCGTGCTGTGGCCAAACTTAATATCAGCTGGCCACAAGAGAGGCAGGAAACGCAGACAAAAAGTAAGATTGATGAGCGCTTCCTGCAGCACAGGTCTCAGCCTCAACGCCGGGGCTTACCGATTTTTACACATCATTTACACAACGAGTTGTGTAAGTCGTGGAATAAACCGTACTCTGCCCGGCTATCTAACCCGCCTGTGTTAGATTATAGTAACATTGTAGGAGGGCGTGAGTGCGGTTATGGGATGATGTTAGAAGAGGCTTTGGCCAGCTACCTCTCCCCTGACGCTGTGTCATCCCTGAAAGCCCCGGTGCTGCCCACCAAACCCTGCCGTGACACATCATCTTTGGTGGGCAAAGCTTATATGGTGGCTGGTTGGGCTGGTGCTTGCCTGCATACAATGGCGCTGATGCAGGCATACCAGGCCGACCTTCTTAAGGATGAGGGTGAGGGACCAACTCCGTATGACGTCGTGGAGCTGCGTAGAGCTGCAGACTTGTCTCTCTGGGTTACTAAGGAGATGGCCCGTGCCATCGGCCTCGCCATGGTAACCACTGAGAGCCATTTGTGGCTAAATTTATCAGGGATCAAGGAGAAGGACAGGGCCTTCCTCCTGGATGCACCGATCTCGCCTTCTGGCCTGTTCTGCGACGCAGTCAATACCGTCGTCGACAGGTTTCACCACACTGGCCTGGCCCTCCATCCCTCCCCCTGTTCCACCTCCATTTCACCTCACTCTTGGACTTCCCCTGATCTTGTGTGAACTTTTTATGTTATTTCCTATTTTACGCCATGTTTTGTAGTCCTCTGTAGTTTTTCTTGTTGATTAGTTCTTTGATGGTTCCCTGGTGTGTCTTGTTTGCCAGTTACCCCTTGTGTATTTAAACCCCAGTGTTTCTTGTGTTCCTTGTCCAGTCTTGTCCTTCATGGATGTTATGTTTGGTGCACTCATTCTGTTCCCTGGTTATCTGTTCTCTGTGTTGGATTTATTATTAAACTCATTGCATTTGGATCCAGCTAGTTTTTGAATTCACCCCTCGTAACAAGTTCATTGTTAGTTCAACAATACACAACTACAACTTTAAAAAAATAAAATAATTAAAAATATATTAATAAATGTGTAACCATGTTGTAAAGTGTTTCCCATTTGACTGTATTATGTGATAATGTTATTTCCTTCATGTTTATGTTTGTTTACAAATAATACTTAAAGACAGAGTATGTGACATTTAATGTCAAACATACTGTACTTCATCATATTATGCAAAGCCTTAAACTGAAATACCATGCTCAAAAGTTAAGAAGTCAAAAAGACAACCTCATTGAAAAATCACATTCTTATTTTGATTTTTTCTTCTCAGCTTCATTTTGTGAGCCCATCCAAGTTGAAATGTGCAGAGGTCTAAGCTATAATCTTACATCCTTTCCAAATATCTGGCTGTCTATTTCTGATCAGAGAGAGGCTGCTTCTATTCTGCACAAGTACCGGGTGAGAAAGGAAGTTCTCAATGAGTCAGAGAGTTATCTTGATCAACAATACAATTCACATTTTTTTTAATATTATTGCAGGTGCTGATGGAGTTTGCCTGTTTTGAATCTTTTCGGCGGCTAGTATGCGGTATGTTTTTGCCCCATTGTAGCCCTCAGAGTGGAGTGCTGCAGCCATGCCAATCCATCTGTTCCACGGCTGAGCACCAATGCAGTCAAGCTCTTAACCTGTTCAACTTGAACTGGCCCTTCAACTGCCACCTCTTGCCTGATTCACAGGATCCCATGGAGTGTTCTCTTCCATAGGACAAATAACTGTGTTGGTAGATATCAAGCTGGAAAATGAGTACACTCAGTGATATAGAACTGAAAATTCAGGAGCAAGTAAAAAATAAAGTAAAAGAGGGCTCACTGTAAAAAAAAATGCTTTGAAGTTGTGAATGAAACTAAAATGATTAGAATACTTGAACAAGGTTTAATTTGTTAACATTAGTTAACTACATTAGTTAACAATGAACAATAATTCTATGCTATTTGTTAATCATAGTTAATGTTAATCTCAACATTTACTAAATTTTTTACATTAAAAGTTGTTTCTGTAAACATTAGTTAATGCACCGTGAACTAAAATGAACATTTTTATTTACTAACATTATCAAAGGTTAATGAATGCTGTAAAAATATTTAGTTGTCTTGTTGTTAGTTTATACACTGTAACTTTTTTGAGTTAAACCAATAATAACATATGCCTGGATTGTTCATCACTTTGGCATCAGCATGGGAGTTCCCCTCACCCTGGGAGTTCCCTTCTATCCTAAAAACAGTAAAGCTTCTGTAGTCTCATTCTCCGAATTTCTAGGATTTTTTTGTGTTGGTCCTTTAAAATATGGTTGTAGTATATGCGTGTGCATATAGGCTATTGTAGTAATTACATCTGTGTTTATTGATGCTATTACAGCAATGTCCCGCTAGAAGGCAGTATTACAAAGTTTATGTTGACTAATGGTTATGCTCTGGCAGTGTGTGTTGGGTGCTGCATTAAATAAAGACTAAACAGTCACGGTGCTCTTGTCTCATGTTTTATGAGTAAACCCACGTAAAGAAAACATGACATGGTGTCAGAAGTGCTGGCTGTCGTCATCGTTATAACAAGGAACAGTCAAGACATCGGCAAGAAGGGCGGAAAAAAAAAAGTCGAGGCAAGGCTACGAGTAAAAAGCTCCGTGTACATCAGACAACATGGAGCAAACCACCTCAACAATGACATTGACTGGCAACGTGAGTGAAAACTGGCTCAAATGGGAGCAGAGATTTGTGTTGTATATGACGGCAACTGAGCTCTCTAAAAAGGATTTAAAAATTCAAGTTGCAGTTCTGCTACACTCATTAGGTGAGGATGCACTAGAGATTTACAACACTTTTGAAATAAACAAACTGTTTAGATGAGAAGGATGGCTACTGGCAGATCAAGCTAGACAAGCTAGACAAAGCTTCATCATTGCTGTGTACTTTTAATACACCTTGGGGACACTTCAGGTTCAAACGTCTTCCGTTTGGCCTCAAATCCTCCAGCGAGGTGTTCCAGCAAAAGAACAGTGAAGCCTTTGGCGACATAAACAGTGTGTATGTGATTGCTGATGATATGATCATTGCAGCTGTTGACGAGAAGGAACACACACAAATTCTTCATAAAGTGATGAAAAGAGCCAAAGAGTCGAACATCAAGTTCAATGCGGACAAAATACAATACAAAGTCACGAAAGTGAGATACATGGGCCACATAATAAGTGCAGAAGGTGTTCAACCTGACAGTGAAGAGGTACAAGCAATTGTCAACATGCCTGCTCCAGAAGACAAAAAGGCCTACAGAGACTGCTGGGCATGACAAAATACTTGGCACAGTACATAAGAAATTAAGAAGCTTTAACTGCAACAACAAGGACGTCCTATCGCATATGCATCAAGAGCACTGACAGATGCTGAGCGCAATTATGCGCAGATTGAGAAGGAGTTACTGGCTGTGGTTTTTGCTGCACGTAAATTCCATCAGTATGTGTTCGGAGCATCTGTAATTGTACATTCTGATCATAAGCCGTTGGAGGTAACTTTCACAAAGCCCCTGATTCAAGCTCCAGCTCGTCTGCAAAGAATGCTTCTGCAGTTGCAGCGCTACAATCTGCAGGTGAGATACACTCCAGGAAAGGACATGCTGATTGCTGACGCTCTGTCTAGGGCATTTCTGTCTGGAGTCAGGCTACATTACGATGACATGGATGGTGAAGAAAGAGTCGTTTATGCAATGGAAGTCACCGACGCAATTGGTACAGAAATGCTTGAAAGGCTCAAATCGGAGACAAATACAGATGAAACATCTACAAAGCTAAGAGAAGTACATCAGCGTGGATGGCCTGTTCACAAGAAACAGCTTGACAAGGATTTGAGGAGTTATTGGCCTATCAAAGACACAATAAGATTCAGTGACGGGTTGCTAATGACAAATGACAAGTTCATCATTCCAAGAGGTATGAGGCCAGTAATACTGGAAAGATTGCATGCAGCTCATCAAGGAGTGCAACGCACCAAAGAACATGCACGGAGATACCTGTGCTGGCCAGGCATGTCCTTACAGAGATCCAGAACATGGTCGAAAGATGTACAGTGTGCCAGCAGCTAATACCAAAGAACCAAAAAGAGCCATTGAAACCCCATGACCTGCCTAAGCTTCCATGGTACAAGCTGCGTGTGGAAATATTTGAGCTCAAAGGTCGGTCATTTCTCCTTACTGTTGATTACTTCTCAAAAAACCCAGAAGTACAACAGATTCCTGACAAAGCTGCACACACAGTAGTTGGAAAACTGAAAGCAATATTCGCTAGGCATGGCATACCCAAGGAGATTATAAGGGATCATGTGCCATTTGTAGTGACTCTGTATAAGGGAAACAGGTCTATTTAGCTCAAATGAATGAATGAATTAATTCACAGGGAATTTTGAAAGAGTCAAACGGGCCGTAACTATCAACTCTGCAGCAGATATTAATATCCACACAGTAGTGAAACACTACAGTAGCCAGATAACATAGATCAGCAGTTTAAGACATTAAATTTGTAAGCACATAACACAAGAACACTTATCTTTAAATACAAACGAAACTTTATTGATTACTCTAACACGTCAAACTAATATCTAACACAAACATACGCACACACACATTCAAACGCGTTGCAGAAAGGAAGAAAGAATGAGTTTTAAGGGAGTGAAATTATGAAATCCCAAGTTTCTAGCAATGTATGCAGTTATAACACATGACCTGAACGAACCATCAATCATTAATTTAACCCTCTTATTGTTTCTTAGGCGGGGTTATTAAATTTGATATCAATGCACCAGTTCAGTTAGAATCTGGAGGTTACTTGCGTTTGTGTCGCGCGTATCGTCTTTGAATGGGGATTCCCTTTTCGGTCCTGGCTGGAGGGGTTTCCCAGGTTCGGTGATTTGCTGACGGTCTTGTCGTGTCTTTGATCGACGTCTTGGGAAGCCAGACACGTGGCGTATTGGCGGATGGATGGAAAGTCTCGTGGATGTTGTTTGAAGTTGAAGCGCGCTCTGCTGTAGATTCGTCGAGCGAAACTTTGCGGCAAAACTTAACTTAGAACACGAGACTCAACAGAAAGAAAAGAAACTAAGTAAAAGAAAGGAAAGTGAGACGAGTGTATTTAGATGGCTTGAATGAAATAACCCATTTTCTCTGATCTTGGTCTACCACGATCGTCTGATCGTCTATCTCGTCATCTTATGTCTCTGGCATCTTGACTTGAACTATGAACTATGAACTTTTTGTTCGTGTTCTGAGATTTTAAACTCAAATATTTGCCCATCCTTCTGGATGGGTTCTGACCAATTAGGTATCATCTTGGTTCAGAGGTGGCTGTGTCCCCACCCCTCACCATAAATTATCTGTTATCTCTGGTCTCCTAACGCTCTTAAGCAGAGTACAGTTAGACATGATTTCTTATTACAAGAACTCGATACATTCTACACAAAATTTAATCAAGCCATCTTTTGAATTATAAGGATACAAAAATAAAGATACCAAGCAAGATACACTTTCAATCAATCATTCAATATTTATACAATTATATGAATTGTGAATGATATATATGCATAATGGTCACGTGTATTGGTTATAGATATAGAATTATGCAGTAGAAGGCTGTTTGAATGTAAGTCCGGCTATCTTTGAATGATTTGATGCAGTTTATACGTGACAACGGTTTCTGTGGGTTTTTCTGTGGATTTTCCATGTCACTCAGAGTTCATCTAAAGGTCGTTGAGACAACGGGGATCTGGTTTGTTTCTTTTTGTCAAACAACCTCGTCGTTATCTTTGTGTGGCTCGAAGTTTGCAAGGCAATAAAGTAATTAGCTCGGGTTTTGGTCAGCTTGGCTGCAGACAGAATGGAGCCTACGTCTTTTCGGTGATAGATGGTTGATTTTGGGGTCTGGAGTATTGAATTTTTATTTTTGTGTGGAATTATGTTTGAACGGATCATCTGGAAGATTCATTTGTGTCTGGTGCGCCCTCAATTCCTACACATTTGCTAGTGCAGAGGTGCGTCAATTTGCAAAAGACAGGGGCATAAACTATTAAAGCCCAGGATACCCACAGTCTAATGGGATGGCAGAGCAGTCCATAAAAACAATCAAGCTGATGCTAAAAAAGGCTGAGCAAACTCAGACAGATCCACATCTTGCACATCTATCTCTAAGAAACAGCCCGGTGACCGGTCTTGGATATAATTTGGATATATTTCACCAGCTGAAATGCTCATGGGCCGGGTGTTACGAAGCACTCTCCCAATAGCCAGTGTGGCTTTGAAACCCAATCGCCCTAAAGATGTAAAGAAAAGGTTGGCATGCCAACAGCAGAGGCAAGAGCATTACTACAACCAACATCCCAATCCTCTGTCTACGATTCAGCCGGGATCAGTTGTCAGTGTGGAAACAGCACAGGGTTGGAAGCCGGCAGTGGTGACAGAACAAAGGCTGGAGCCACGTTCCTACAACATTGTGACGGATTCTGGTCAGACATACAGAAGGAACAGGAGACACTTGTGTACAAGCAAAGATAATGCTCTATCAGATGCTGTGGAGGAAGTTGAAGGAGATGACACAGAACGGTCGGTCCAGAATGATGATGTGAAGTCAATCTTTTTACAACAAACAGCACTGTCCCAGTGACCTAACCCATGATGACTGATGTATGGTGTGGACAGTTTGATTTTTGGAAGATAATTAGCGTGCACACATACACACTCATACACACTCTCTCACTCGTGCATGCTGGGAGTGTGTGGGCGGAGCCTGGTAGTTGTCTGTGGCTGGTAAGAGTGAATTTTCAAACTTTTTTTTCCTTGTAAGTGTTTTGTTTGTGATTTTCTTTTATTTTTGAGATATTTGGTCTTTTTTTGTTTAACCTTGTGAGCATAGTCTGGGAAGCATGGGAAGCATGATGACTCCAAACACAATGGTTTTTGAACATTTAACTCGGCGTCATGGAGTGAAAATAGATTCTAATGCCAATGTGGAAGATGTTTGTTTGGCCGTAGGAGACGTTGTGGGTCATGAAACTATCGTGTCAGCCTTGCGAATGAATAATGCGATTGTGCTTTTTTTTAGCACGATTGAGAAGGCCAATGCAATAGTACAAAATGGTGTTGTAATCAAAAGTTCACTCCCGCCGGTGTTTCCTCTGAGTACTCCAGCCAAAAAAATTATACTTTCAAACATCCCTCCTTTTGTGAAAGATGAGATTACCATGCAGGAATTGTCACGATATGGAAAGATTGTTTCCCCATCAAAAAAATTCCGCTCGGGTGTAAATCGCCTTTAGTAAAACATCTCGTGTCTTTTAGGAGACAGGTGTTTATGATTTTAAAAAATGGCGAAGATGAACTTGAGCTGGTTTTTAAATTTAAAATAGATGGCTTTGATTATGCTGTTTTCGCATTATCTGATATGACGATCAAATGCTTTGGTTGCGGAAAGATCGGGCACCTCATTCGTAGCTGCCCTGATAAAGTAAACAAAAACACAGGGCAGGTTGATGCCGATAGAGCGGGGAGCGCTGTCGTTGAGGCTGGCGCATCCGTGGCCGCTTCGCTAGAGGTCGAAACTAGTGCAGCTGCGGCTATACCGTTAGACGAGCCGGTCGCTGGAGTGAGCAGTGCGGGATGCCGGTGTCTGATTCTCCTAGTGTTGATGGAGGTGTTGTGGTTGAGTCCGAGTCAGTGGCGGCAGAGAACGCGGTTGGGTTGAGTAATACGGTATCTGTATTTGTAGAACAAGACAGTGAAGTTATAAGTGGAGACTTGAAGTTGAGATTGTCAAACCTGTTGGACATTAAGGCACAGGGAGCGTTAGTTCGCTCACGTTTCCAGAAAGTCACACAAATGGACGCACCTTCCAAATTTTTCTTCAGTATGGAGAAAAAAAAATAGTCAAAGCAGAATAATTCATTCCTTGGTTTCTGACATAGGACAGGAAGTAACTGAAACTTCTGAGATAAGAGAAGTTGCTGTGCTGTTTTATGAAAAATTATATACAGCTGATTTAATAAATTAAAAAATGACTGCTAGTTTTTTTGAAGGTCTGCCAAAACTCGATGAAGAGAGCAATGAAAGTTTGAAACTACCTCTGACAGTACAAGAACTTTATACAGCGATGATGAGTATAGAAAATGGGAAATCCCCTGGAATTGATGGGTTACCCATTGAATTCTATAAAATATTCTGGCCCATCATAGGAGAAGATCTCTTAACAGTGTTTGATGAAAGCCTGATTAAAGGTTTTCTTCCACTAAGTTGCAGAAGGGCAGTTATCACTCTATTGCCCATAAAAGGTGATCTCCAAAATATTAAAAATTGGAGGCCTGTTTCTCTCTTGTGCTCTGAGTATAAAATCCTGTCCAAAGCTTTAGCTACAAGATTAAGTCAAATAATAGGGAATGTGATACACTACGATCAAACATATTGAATACCAAATAGATTCATTTTTGATAACATAACTCTAATCAGAGATGTGATAGAGGTTTCAAAGCTTTTTGGTATTAATACTGGCCTTATTTCTTTGGATCAAGAGAAGGCTTTTGATCGCGTTGAGCACCTTTATTTGTGGCATACATTACAAGCCTTTGGGTTTCATTCTAATTTTATTGATATGATCAGAACAATGTATTGTGAAATTGAGAGTGTGATCAAAATTAATGCTGTTTTGTGTTCCCCTTTTAAAGTACAGAGAGGGGTTAGACAAGGTTGTGCCATGTCAGGGTTATTATATGTGCTGGCTATAGAACCACTGCTTTTTATGTTACGAAGCAAGTTAAAGGGTTTGACATTGCCACTGTGTAATACTGCATTTTATTTATCTGCATATGCTGATGATGTTACTGTTTTTATAAATGACAGTGATGATGTTCAAATGTTACAACAAACTGTTAATGATTTTAAAGATATTTCATCAGCAATTGTAAATTGGGGAAAAAGTGATGCTTTATTGCTTGGGAACTGGGAGGGAGGAAATCCCATTCTACCTGGAGGTTTATTATGGAGAAGAGATGGGTTAAAATACCTTGGTGTTTTCTTAGGTAATGACTCTTTCATGCAGAAGAACTGGGAAGGAATGGCAGAAAAAGTAACAGGACGTTTGAAAAAATGTAAATGGCTGCTTCCTCAATTGTCTTTTAAAGGACGCACACTTGTTATTAACAATCTTGCGGCATCCTCCCTGTGGCATAGACTTGCATGCGTTGACCCTCCTGTTGGTCTTTTATCAAGAATTCAAGCAGAAATGGTGGACTTCTTTTGGGACAGTTTACATTGGATCCCTCAAAGTGTCTTGTTTCTTGCTAAAGAAGATGGAGGCCAAGGTCTAGTGCATTTGACAAGTAGATGTGGAAGTAGAAGATTATCGTCTTCAGTTTTTGCAGAAGTTTATGCTGGGATCTGAAAGACTGGTATGGAGACCAGTGGCTCAATGCATTTTACGCAGAATAAGTGGACTTGGCCTGGACACTGCTTTGTTTTTAATGGATTCAAAAAAACTTGATTTTCCTGTTTTTTATCGAAGTCTCTTTAAAGTATGGAGTCTGTTTAAGCATCAATGGATGGGACCTTTAATGTCCCTGCACTGGACTGTGTGGAGCACATCTCTATGTATCTGGTGAAGAAATACTAGGTCTTAAAGATTTGCTGTACAGTTCTCTACAATTGAAACACATCATAAATAATGCAGGTCCTGATTTTAAAGATGTAGATGCAGTTTCAGCCTTTTTAAAGGTAAAGTCTGCACGATTCATTAAACGTTTTTTAGATAAACTGCAGGGGGCTTTAAATGTACAAGAAAGATCTTTACTTGATGAGTACAATAAGAAATGTATATTTCCAGACTGTGAAGATTTCTTCCCAGATATAAGTATTGTACCTGATTTCATTTCATCAAATTACATTAATTCCTTGTTAAAGGAATTTGATGAGCAAATAGATTTTTTTGCAGCTAAAGGGAAAGTATTGTACAGAAGTATTGTGAAAGTGACAAATATTAAGTGGTTAAAGAACAGAAGTGATACTGTATGGAGAGAGACGTTAGAAATGACTGAAACAACAAAACCAGTGTGGAGGGTTCTTTACAAACCTCCCTTACCTAAAAGAGTTGGTGATCTTCAGTGGAGGATACTCCATGGAGCTGTAGCGGTTCATTCTTTTGTGGCAATGTTGAACCCAAATTTAAGTGAGAATTGTCCTTTTTGCGATGAAAGGGAGACTGTGTTTCATTGTTTTATGTTTTGTAAGAGACTTCCCATTTTGTTTAGCCTCTTAGAGCTTCTTTTTGAATCTTTTGAGGTATGTTTTACAAAGCAGAATTTTATTCTTGGTTGTAGGTATAGTATGAAGGAAAAAATCAAATGTCAATTGCTCAATTTTATTGTTGGTATTGCAAAATTAGCCATCTATATAACTAGGAGAAATAAAATTGAACAGAAGGGGGACCAAGAACTTATATCAGTTTTAAAAGAATGGTAAAATCCCGACTTGTAATTGAGTTTAACTTTTGTAAATTAATGAGTGTGTTGAATGTTTTTGAAATTGAGTGGTGCTGTGATAATGTGCTATGTGCATTAGTTGATAATGAAATTGCTATTTCAGAAGTGTTGATGTAATTAATTAATTAATTAATTAATTAATTAATTAATTTTGATTTGATTTTTTATTTTTTTTGTGTGGAATGTATGTATTTTGATTTTGTGAATGAAGTTTGAAAATTTTGTAATAAAAGGATTGTCAAATTCAAAAAAAATTCTATCTCACACACACACACACACACACACTGTCACACACACTGACACACACACACTGTCACACACGCTTAATTTAGATCACCCACACAGAAGCAACCGATAGTTTCACTGTGTCATTGTTCGTACAATCATTAAATACTGTAGTACAAAATAGGTGATACATGTTTCATTATGGTACTACATGTAAATACATCCCTGTAAAAGTACTGCAGTAGTAGAGAGAATACTACAGACACAGAGGAATCATTGAAGAAAATCTGAAATATATTGATGAAAAACAATACAGTACAATCACAACATAGGTTTATTTGAATCAAAGCAAAATAATTAGCTACGAAACAGAAAAGAAAAGACAGTACTGTCAATACTGTAAATAGTCTGAAAAGGTGGTACATGGGACCATAGAAACGGTGTCTGATACGTAAAGAAACATGGAATATTGTTTGTCTGTTTCCATACAACTATGCATTAAGAGTAATGCAACAGTTACTTGAGCAGTTGTATCAATTGATAGTTGGATCATTGTAATGAAATGAATAGACACTCATCTGAAATGTAATGTGTGAATTGCCTTTTGAAATAGTAGTACTTTGATGTTAAGTTGTGTCACATTGAACAGGTGATTTTTGTTAAATGAACAAATGATCTTAGTTTTATGTGTATTGTATCCAAGCAATTGAAAAAAGGGTTAGAGTTTTGAAAAATGTGCATTTTGATCATTGGTTGTGAGTTTTGTGTCTAGAGTTTTGAAAAATGACGTCAAGGTTCTGAAATTAGTGTCAAAGTGATTGTAAAAAACTGTAATTGATTTCTTTCCCAAATTGCATTGACTGCTCTAAAATATGAGACATAAATGTTTCCATTTTAATAACTGTTTATACTATGTATATGCTTTATTTTTTAAGATTAACTTTTTTTGTGTTTTCATAACTATGCAAAGATTTGATTTAAAAAAATCATAGCTATTAAACTATTTCTTGTTATAAAGTCTGGCCTTCTGGTGGCTGTACTTTAAAATTAAATGATTATAATCATAATTCAAGTGATGAAGTATTTTGAAAGTCTGTCAGTAATCAGTATTGAGTACTACTGTAAGGTTAACCCTGCCTGGTTTAAATATTTGAAAATGATTAACAGTTGAAAACATCCGAGAGAAATTTAGAAAAGTAATCAAAATGTAATTTTAATAAAGGAATGAAATAGTTACACTACATATTACATTTTAAACTACAAGTTTTAAATAACTTGTAATCTGTAACCTATTACATTTCCAAAGTAACCTTCCCAACACTGGTGCCATGTCATTATTTATTTGTCATTATTTAACAAATGACTAATGATTCATGTTTTTATTTTTAAATTTTCTGTCGGATTATACATTTGCATTCATTTTAGCACCAAGAAAATACTTAATTCTCCTGATTTTTTTCTGATTAATATTCTGATTCCACATGCCCTTCGAAAATAAACCTAATGTGAAACCTTCAATGATTCTTTATGTTGTCACGGAGTCAGTCTCATCACCCGTCGCTCAATCAGCACCAGTTCACCCAGCTCCGCCCACTCGTTCCCTGTCACCTGAGTTCTGATCACCTGCTGCACCTCATCAACCCTCCAGTGTACATATACAGCACCCTTACCTCACTTCATTGTATTGTCTCGTCTCTACAAGGACAACCACAGACTCCAAGACCTTTATACTCACCTGATCGTCTGCCATCCGCCATCCGTCATCAATCTTCTGCCTTCTGTGTTCGTCAGCCTGTGTCATCCGTTCCAGCCCACTCTGTCCGTTCACCTTTCATCCTGCAAGAGAAAAGACATTTCATCACCAGATAAGACTTTATCCATTCATCATCAACTGCTATACTTACCCGCTCTGTGTGTCATTTAATAAACCTAGTTAAACACGTCTCTTGTCTGTGCCCTTATGTTGTCTGACATATGTAGAGACGTGAAATACTGCCTCTTCACGCTCTCAGTAGTAGAAGCGATTAAAATTGGTTTTCAGCATGACCGCAGTGAAGATCTACATACCTTAAGCTAACGGAAAAGTAACTGGCTTAAGCATAAATTGCTGTTCATCCTATATTTGTGAGAACTAATTCTGCCAGAAAATGCAGCTACTTGCTTTTTTCTGTATTTAAAATGTTTAATAGATTTCTTTTGCGTATTAAAACGATAATTATTACATTGCATGATGAACTCATTAGGCAAATGCATGAACTCATACTAAGATGATTTTAAAGGTGCCATAGAATGGAAAACTGTATTTACCTTGGCATAGTTTAATAGGAGTTCTGTACATGGAACTGACATACCATGAGCCTCAAACACCATTGTTTCCTCCTTCATATGTAAATCTTGTGCGTGCAAAAGACCACTGAAAAACGTGATGTAACAGTTGGCATCATTAATATTTACGCCCTCAAAATTTGCATATACCAGCCCATGAACTGTAATAAATCCAAGCATGGATATCTCGACTATTTGCGCTTGTTTGCTGAATAACTGCACTTGTGTGAGCTACTGAAATGAGCCTTGCTGTGAAACAGCCAATCGGAGCAGAGCTCAACATTATTATTCATGACCCTTCCAAATAAGGTAATAACAGCCCATTTCATTCTAGCGACAAATCCTAGGGTTGTAAATAGACATGTAAAACCGTATCTGGAGTATTTTTGCCCTTACCTAAGCCAAATACCTTCTATGTAGATATCAGAGAACAATTTAAAATATTGTATCAATGCATTCTATGGCATCTTTAAGCAAGATATTACATTGACTTTACTTAACCGCAATGTACTGCTTTTAATAACCTTTGCTACATTGCCATTGAAATTACTATGCATGCTACTGCTGTTAATATTAATCATGAACATAACTGAATTTGCTTTGCATGCTGCTGCTGTTAATAACATTCGTTAATATTGCTATCTGAATTTGCTATGCATGCTGCTGCTGTACAAAATACTAAGCCCCTTTGAATAAGCGAATATGTAATCGAATACCTAATTCATTTTGTAAAAGGAAAGAGTTAAAGTGGTGGTTGATTATGATTAGACTTTTTGAACTTTAGTTAGTGTGTAGTGTTGCTGTTTGAGCATAAACAACTTCTGCAAACTTACGACGCTCAAAGTTCAAAGCAAAGGGAGAAATTTTCTTTTATAGAAATCGCTTTTTAAGGACTACAACAAACGGCTGGTAGAGACTACACAAGCTTCTTCCCGGGTTAGTGACATCCCTAACCCTAAAATTTACATAAACCCCACCCCTGGGAACACGCAACAAAGGGGGTGAGGTAGAGAAGAGGAAGAGTTATGTAGTAGTGTTGTTGTCATGCTGTCGAAACGCTGTCATTTTCACCCCGATTGCAGGTCTTTGTTCGGCTTTCCTAGGGACGCTGGACTGACACCATAGCTGTGTCCCAATGTGAAGGCTGCACCCTCCGCAGGCCGCATTCGAAGGCCGATTGCGTCAGCGTGGTGCGACGATGGCTGCCGCGACTTCAAATGCGCCCTCTGTTTATCAGGCAAAGGAAGGATACAATAGATGGACCCTTCGCAGCCTACCTTACCCCCATAGTCCTAATTCATTGCACGCAGGTGACGACAGGATTTGTATAGACTGGTCTGCATTCCCACGGCACTCGGTCAGATTACTTGCGGCGCGGGATTAAATTTCCCAGTGAAAGACGTAGCGGTCGGTAACTCTGGTGTACTTTGGACGGGAGCGGGCGGTCTGACAATAGCCTGGCCGCTCCCAACACAACAGTGCAACTGCGTTTGAACTTGAAGTGAACAAAACTTTCTGTAGTGGTGGCATTCACACAGTTCCCAGTTCCCTGCCCTGAGCAACCTGGTAAGATAATGTTTCATTTCCCAATTTTAATTTGCATACATTTCATTTCTCAACCATTCTCTCAAGAAGAGGAAACAGTCTGTCTCCCTGCTCTTTCTTTCTTTTTCTTTTATCTTTCTTTTTCTGCATTTTCTTTAAATACAAATTAGAGGTCTGCACGGAACTGTTTTTTCATCCCGCTCCCGCTATGTATTGTATTCCGCTCCCGCTTAAAATTCACTCCGTGTTCACACGCTATACGTTTAAAATGATTTTCTTCCCGACCCGACCAATCCCGCTAAATTTAGATTTAGTTTCCAGAATCTCTCGTTTAAATGTCCCCTACATAAAGAGAAAGACTGGGGATAACAAATGTAAAATGTCGGCTATACAATAATTTTATTTATTTTGTCTTATACTGTCAACACCATTAAAAAAAGTCACAGAGAAAAATAGGCTAAATTAAATACGACATCTGTCACTCAAAATTATAAGCCAAAATACAAATAAACGAAAACTGTTGGCTTACTAGCTGTACTGCAAAATGAAGTATTTTATATGAATGAATGTCGCTCACTGCCGACGGTCCCAGTCTCCTATGAAACCCGACCACAAAGGCTGAAGGTGCACTCGTGGCCAGGATGCAAAGAACAATTTTTCTATATATTATTTTTTTTAAACGTAGGCCTATACATTATTTATTTTTTGGACTTACTTGGACTTAAATACAGAGTAAATGTATAAATGTGAAAATATATTGTAAGTTACATTTAACATACGAAATAAACTAGGTTAACTAATAGTTGCTAATGATATAGTGGCAAAAACTTCTGCCTAAATTTCTCTTTTTAAAATCCCCTCACAAACGTCTGCTGTCAGTTGTCACACAGCTGCTAGACCATTTAATGACGCTCGGTTCAGTGTTGCCAAGTCTGGAATTGGGCTGTGTTTACACTGTTGCTGTGGCTTTTTTGTAGTCCGCGGGTTTAAGTTGTCTTTACTTTAGCAATATTTCTCCCGCCCCCCGCGTTTGGGTGCGTTTTGGCCGTGATTCCGCTACTTTTGATTAGCAATTGGACGGGTTTAGTTGTGCAGACCTGGCAACCCTGTCCCTCGGTTCGGCCTTCGTACATTTCGAAGTCCTGGCCTTCGAAGCGTGCAGCCTTCACATTGGGACACAGCTCATGTCTACACCAGACGCGAATGGCGCGATGCGGTGCTACAAAAGAAAATAGAACCCATTATAATCAGTGATGTTGTCTACACTGGATGCAGCACGACCAGAGCGGCAAATCTTCAACAGTAAACTGATGCCTCGTTCTATGTATGACGTACTGGACAAATGCTTTGCAACGGGGACTCTGTCGTGTCCAGTGTAGATTGCCTTTAGCTGTTCCAACGCAAGCAACAAACTTCTTTTTAATCCCACCAGCGAACTTTGAATGTTGGTGTTTGTTGCCGTTTATGTGATCAGTGTACATTATTCTTTGATTTAGAGCTTTTATAGTGTTTACCCACATGCTCGTTTGGCTACAGGCACGTTAAACATGGTTCTGTGTAAACATGGTTCCCTTTCAGTCAGTACACTACGAGTTACGTCAGTTACTGACGGAATGGGGGTTTCGCTTAGAAGCCAATCGACTTCGAGATCTACAAAACGAGCCAATGGCATGAGAATGCCATGGGTCTGCGGAATTTGCATAGCGCAACTCCACCCCCACCTCGTGGGTATATAAGGAGCTGCACGGCAATCTCGCATTGTTTCTGCTTCGGAGCCGAGTGTTCACTTGCCTTCCTGAGCTTTTCTACTCTTCAAGACGAGCATCTCTCCAGAGTGTCGGTGTTACGGCGCGTTCCAGCGAGTTCCGCATTCCTGTCTGATCTGTGCAGTGATCTAGCACAGCGTGTGTGTTCTCCCTGGGCGCTTCTGCATTTCTGCAGAGCGAACTCCTCTCTAAAAGAGCTACACGTGGCACGTCTTTTTCAAGATGTCTCGCCCGTGTGTTTCTGGGTGCGGTTGGCTGGTTAGTCCGTCTGACGGGCATGATTGCTGTTTGGCGTGCTTGGGCCTCGTGCACGCTGAGCACACGTTCATGGATGAGTCATGTTCTCACTGCGGGAACATGACCATCGCAGTTTTGCGATCGAGACTCCATGATCTCCGTCTAGGAGGGAGGGTCCCCTCTACCACACCCCAATCTACCTCCTCCACGAGAGGCGGTACTTTGGCTGGTCTGACCTGAGGGTGACGGTGTGGGCCAACCCGACGAACATTCCTCGGGCCACACCCCCCCTCTAGCACACTGCAACCCGTGGTGTTGCCGGATGAAGGCGCTGGTGTTTCCCGTCCTGGGCCAAGCATCTCATTCGGGCCACCGGCGGATGATACTATGTCGATCGCCGCATCACAAGGTGGGCTGGATTCCTCCGGAGATGAGGATTCGGCTGTGCTGCCTCCCTCGGGAGTCCCAGCATTGCCCGAGTCTGATCCGGAGCTCACAGCCATGCTTGCCCTGGCAGCTGAGAGCATCAGGCTTGAGTGGAACGGGCCGGAGTGCCCTTAGAACGAGTTTCCAGGCATGTTGTTATATCAACAGGGCTGGGGTGCCATGTGCAATCGACATGCTGCCGCAGGCTCCTGGAAAGGACCCCAGGGCCTATGGCATGTCAATTGCCACAAGTTGCTGGCCGTACGTCTTGCCCTGCACCGCTTTCGAGCCCTGCTGAAGGACAAACACATACTGGTCCGTTCAGACAACACGGCAACAGTAGCGTACATCAACCGACATGGTGGTCTACGCTCCCGCTGGATGTCGCAACTCGCCTGCCATCTCCTCCTATGGAGTCAGAAGCATCTGAGGTCGTTTCATGCAGTTCACATCCCGGGAGACCTGAATCATGCAGCCGACGAGCTCTCACGGTTTCAGCCACTTTCGGGGGAATGGAAACTCCATCCCCAGACGGTTCAGCTGATTTGGGAACAGTTTGGCGACGCAGAGGTAGATCTGCTTGCCTCCCACGACTCTTCCCATTGCCGCTGGTTTTATTCCCTTCCCCTCGGCACGGATGCACTAGCGCACAGCTGGCCACGGGGCCTATGCAAGTATGCTTTTCCCCCAGTGAGCCTTCTCACACAGGTTCTGTGCAAGATCAGGGAGGACAAGGAGCAGGTCCTTTTGGTCGCCCCATATTGGCCCGGCCGGACTTGGTTCTCCGAACTCTTACTCCTTGCGACAGCCCCTCCCTGGTCGATCCCTCTGAGGAAGGACCTCCTTTCTCAGAGACGGTGCACCCTCTGGCACCCACGTCCCGATCTATGGAACCTACACATGTGGGCCCTGGACGGGACGTGGCAGGTTTGAGTACCCTACCACCTCAGGTGGTGGCTACCATCACTTCCGCTAGGGCCTTGTCTACAAGACAGGCCTATGCGTTGAAGTGGATCCTCTTCGTCACCTGGTGCTTTTCTCGCCGAGAAGATCGGGTCCGTACTCTCCTTCCTCCAAGAAGGGTTGGAGTGAAGGCTGTCTCCCTCCACCCTGAAGGTTTATGTGGCCGCAATATCGGCTCACCACGACCTGGTGGACTCGAAAACGGTAGGACAGCACGACCTGGTCAGCAGTTTCCTTAGAGGAGCGAGGAGATTAAATCCACCTCGCCCTCTACAGATGCCCTCTTGGGACCTCGCAGTGGTTTTGTCTGCCCTGAAAAGAGCTCCCTTTGAGCCATTGAGTTGAAGTTCCTTTCGATGTAAGTGGCACTCTTGATTGCCCTGGCTTCCATCGAGGGTAGGGGACCTGCAGGCATTTTCGGTTGACGAAGCGTGCCTGGAATTTGGGCCGACTAACTCTCACGTTATCCTGAGACCCCGGCCCGGATACGTGCCCAAGGTTCCCACCACTCCTTTCAGGGATCAGGTGGTGAACCTGCAAGGAACCAGCCTTAGCACTGCTCTGTCCAGTATGCGCCCTTCCCGCTTACGTAGACAGGACGCAGTGTTTCAGGACCTCAGACCAGTTCTTTGTCTGTTACGAAGGGAAGCAGAAAGGGAAGGCTCTCTCCAAGCAGAGGTTGTCTCACTGGATAGTGGACACCATTGTCCTGGCATATCAGATTCAGGGCCTGCCATCCCCTCTAGGGGTTAAGGCACACTCCACCAGGAGTGTAGCCTCCTCTTGGGCTTTAGCGCATGGCGCCTCGCTAACAGACATTTGTAGAGCTGCAGGCTGGGCGACACCCAACACTTTTGCCAGATTCTATAATCTCCGTGTAGAGCCAGTTTCCTCTCGTGTACTCGTTCCAAGTGGCCAGTAACTAGACAGGTTCAGGTATCATCGCAAGCTGCGCCATTCCACTCCACGGACTGGATGCGTGCGCTTTTCCACTCAGGTGAGTTTCTCAGTAAGCCCTGAGTTCCTCCAGCACTGTTGACGCCGACAAGGCAGAGTTGCGCTATGCAAATTCCGCAGACCCATGGCATTCTCATGCCATTGGCTCGTTTTGTAGATCTCGAAGGCGATTGGCTTCTAAGCGAAACCCCCATTCCGTCAGTAACTGACGTAACGTCTCCGTTCCCTTCCTTCAGGGAACGAGGGTTACATACATAACCGAGATGTTCTTTACTGTAGTAAAGCCATGGATTAGTTTACGTAAAGGAACAAGGCTACACTCGTTCTATAAAGACAAAACTGGTGCGTGACATTTCCGGACAACGTGCACTAGGAGGTTAGCGAAATCACAACTCACTGGGCCAGCTAACCAATCTGAGACCATTGCATATTTCTGAGGGAGGGGCTTCATAGAACCAGGAAGCCATCTGGCCGTTTTTACAAGAAGGGACACAGTGGTTTAGAATAAAGGTAAAATATGTGAAAAATAATGTTTTTTTTTTTTTTTTTTTTTAAACAAAGCATGAACAAAGCATGTGCACCCATAAACACAATCAAGCCTTCAAATAAAGCTGATCAACCACCCCTTTAAAAATCTTCAGTGTCACATGATCCTACAGAAATCATTCTAATATGATGATTTGCTGCTTAAGAAACATTTGTAATTATTATCAATGTTGAAAACAGTTGTGTAAAACATTTTTTTCAGAATTCTTTGATGAATAGAAAGTTCAAAAGAACAGCATTTATTTTAAATAGAAAGCTTTTGCAACATTGTACTACTGTTCAAAAGTTTTGGATCAGTAAGAATTTTTTTTTTTTTTTTTTTTTTGGGAAAGAACTTAATTTCTTTAAGGCTTAAAGGCTTCCTGGATTTGTCATATTATTCATGCAGAAATATAACAAAATAAAGAAGGTATGTGATGCACAATGCATATTCAGCATGTAAACATCATGAATGAACAGTTGATCTGAATTCATAGAAATTAATTAAATGTATTGTTTAGCCTATAATTCTCTTGTTACTGCAAGCTTGTGACAATGTTATTAACGTCACCTTGTTGCAGGACTGCTTAAAATAGGGGAGAGAGAGAGTGGAGATTGCGCACCACAGAAAAGGAAGTACACTGGACACAGAGAAAGGATCTAACGTGCATAGCATATCATCAAGCAGCGGGGTTTATCTAACGTTACTTCCCATCTACTAGAACAACTGTTTATCAACATAATATGCAGTCACTGCAGCTGTGATTAATTAATTTGCCAATTATCAAACATTCCTCCAGTAACGTTATTGACCACAGTAATGTTAACAGCACCATAGATAAAAAGGCTCCACAGTCCACACACGCAAATATAACGTTAGGCTACAGCTAAAATATGACCCAACCGGATCGAGCCCGGCTGGTTCTGAAGTTGCGTCCAGGCACTGACCTGTCCTAATATGGTGATGTTATATTGCTAACGTTACAAAAAAGACCTAACATCAACAGGTTTTACTCAACTTTAGTAACATGAAACACTACTTTTTTAAGCTAGCCTTGCACAGGATTTTTGGAGAATGCACTATATCGCTTCTCTTTGGTCCGTGGGGAGTTGTTGGCATTGAGGAAATGATCACCCCCTGCTGGTACTCCACCTTTATACACGCATGTCATTTTCACGCCTAGAGGAGACAAAGCTTGACGCTCACACATCCTCTAGTGGACCAGCGTGTGTATGGGTTGGATCAACTGTGTCGAATGTCGTGGAAAGATCTAACAGTAATAGACCAACACAACTTCCAGAATCAACACCTAGTTGGATATCATTAGAAACCCCCAAAAGAGCCGACTTTGTACTGTGGCTGGAATCTATCCAAAATGTTGTTTTTTTACTAAAAAAATCAACTGAACAATGACTGAACAAATTATTTATACTGTATTTTTTTAATTAAGGGGTAAGAATCTGCGTCACACTTATCTTGTAACTACATGGAACAAGAGGGTAACAAACACCGCTTTAATTTACAGCTGCAGATTCATACTTACCCTGTAACTACATGAAACAAGAGGGGAACAAACACCACTTTAATTTACAGCCCGCAGATTCATACTTACCCTGTAACTACATGAAACAAGAGGGGAACAAACACCACTTTAATTTACAGCCCGCAGATTCATACTTACCCTGTAACTACATGAAACAAGAGGGGAACAAACACCACTTTAATTTACAGCCCACAAATTCATACTTACCCTGTAACTACATGAAACAAGAGGGGAACAAACACCACTTTAATTTACAGCCCACAGATTCACACTTACCCTGTAACTACACGAAACAAGAGGGGAACAAACACCACTTTAATTTACAGCCCGCAGAGTCATACTTACCCTGTAACTACATGAATAATTACCCCTTAATTAAAAAATATATACAGTATAAATAATTTAATTTTCCTGATAGTTCCCCCTTTATTCCTTAAATATTACATATTGTTCCCTTATACCTACACATACGTACTTTATAGTTACACTATAATAACTGAGAGTTACGCTGTAAATTAGTTTTACTTACACAGTACTTTCCGGGCTATAATCTAAAGCGTTACCAAAAAAATCATTAAGCTGTGCATACACAGTCTTCTCCAATATCTTTGATAAGAAAGGTAATTTTGAGATGGACTGAAAACTATTCATGTTTGAGGAGTCAGGGTCTGCTTTAGTGAGAAGGGGCTAGATAACTGTATTGCTTAAAGCTAGCTGGGGAAACACCAGATGTCCAACTACTGGATGTAAAACACTTGGACCAATGGAATCAACCACCTCTTTAAATAAAAGAGAAGAAATCACATCACCGGATGACCTGGTAGGCTTCATATATGCAATTATGTTGTAATAGAGAGACAGGCACAAAATGTAATTTGAAAAGTCAAATGAAATAAGATCATTACTAACAGATGAGATCTGAGATCTAATTATCTTATCAATAACATAAAAAAAAAAAAAAGTTTCCAAATCAACTCCACTGTCTTGGATGGGTGGAGTCTCCATTCTGAGGGGTCTCAGCCCCTGCCTTGACGGGGGACAGAAAAAACCTGAATCCCTCTCTGCAAGAGGAACACTTTCTTTGGCCTCTTTCGCCAAGAGAGACTGAAACTCCTGTTCCAGCACCTGGGCCTGTTTAGGGCTGACTACTGTGAATAGTACCCCCTTGAATCAAATTGAACAAGAATCTGTAACCTTCCTTTATAATCTGCAGGACCTATTGAGACACATTTGGCAGAAGTTTCCATGCTGCCAAAAAGTCTACCAAGGGAATCAGTCTGTTGAGACTGACCTCTGGTGCATTCTGAGTAGTGTGTCTGATGCCCTGAAGCGGATGACTGGCAGGTAACAACTGAACACACTGTTCTATAATCCTGGGGTGAGCCTCCCAGTGGTGCAAAGGGTTCAGGCGGACACTGAACAATGGACTCGCTGAAAACCGCAGCGTCCTGAAACACAGAGAGTGGCAGGGGTAGCAGGCCGATTCCCTGAGGGCACCTCCACTGTGTTGGAGTTTAAATGATTTAAATGCATGCAATATTCTATTATTAAAATTACCAAAAACAATCCTAAAAACAAACCTTGTGCTATTGTCATGATTCCTGTCTTGTGTTCCCCTGGTCTTGTGTGGACTTTTATGTTATTTCCTGCTCTGCGCCATGTTTTGTAGTCATTTGTAGTTTTTTTTTTTTTTCTTTTTTTCAATTAGTTCTTTGATTGTTCCCAGGTGTGTCTTATTTGCCAATTACCCCTTGTGTATTTAAACCCCATTGTTTCTTGTGTTCCTTGTCTGGTGTCGTCATTTGTGGATGTATTGTGTGTGGGTGTCTGACCAACAATTTTGTTTGTTGTACAGTTTGTCATTCAACTTTGTTTGTCATACGGTGCTTTGTGCTGCGAGACGACGCTGTTTGCTTGTACGGTGGCTCTGAATTGTCAAAACACCTCTCAAAATGCTTGCTACGGATGCGAAAAACGCAGAAAATCGATTTTTTTTTTATGATGGACGAAAGTTTCGGAGGCAGTGTGTAAACATGAATGACACAACGTAAGATCGTATTTATTTTTTAACATGCAAAAATTTCGGACGAGAGCAAGGACCTTGCTGATGACACTCAGCTTTATATTTCTTTGAGGCCTGATGAAACATACTGATTCACAAAATTAGCAAAATTCATAGTTGAAATAAATATTGAATGACTAGTAATCGTATCTTACTGCTAAATTCAGAAAAACTGAGGTTTTAATTATTAGTCAAGTCTTTGTAGTTAGTTAGGAACCTGTGTGTACTATTTAATAGCAATCTTTCTTTTGAAAGCTGCATTTATAACATTTGTAAAGCCACATTTTTCTCAATGTCACATGCAAATAAGTTCATTCATGCATTCATGACCTCAAGGCTAGATTATTGTAATGCTCTACTGGGTGGTTGCCCTGCACGCTTAATAAACAAAGCTGGTCCAAAATGCAACAGCTAGAGTTCTTACTAGAACCAGGAAGTATGACCATATTAGCCCGGTTCTGTCAACACTGCATTGGCTCCCTATTAAACATCGCAAACATTTTAAAATCTTTTTCAAAAGATTTTCAAAGCAAAATTAGATTGGATCACCCTGATCCAGATACACACTTTTTCAGATTACCAAATCTGGATTACTAGTGCTCTACAGAGCCCCTAAAGGGACATGATGATGGAAAAAATATGAGATGATTAAAAAAACACTTTAAATTAAATAGAATATATTTGTTTGATATTTACAGCTTTTGGGGGATTATTTTATGGCACCAAAATCTCTTTTTTACTTTACTGTAGGGTACTGAAAGGCTAAAGCCCAAAGTATACTTTGTTTTTTTTATGTGTACGCAAGCGTATGCACATGGTCAAACGCACAGACTTGCAAAGTATACTTCTTTTGACTTGTACGCGTACACAGGCGTTCAACGCATGTGCAGTTTTGAGCAATCTCTCGCCATGAGTTACAACCCAAAATCCTGCGGTGCATATACAGTACGTGCATACTCTTCTGATGACGAAATTCGCGTCCCTCGCTGACCCTCGCGTACGCATAAAAAGTGAAGTACACTTTGGCCTTTAATAGAAAGCCTAATGTCTACTTGTAATTTATTAGTTTGGGTTCCTTGTCACTGTCACCCCTGGCTTGCTTAGTTGGGGACACTTAATATTCATCAATATTATTGACTGTCCAAATATTAATGATCAGAGGACATTTATGTATATCATTGGTTTGGGCACAAAACGTGTAGAGAGTTTAATTGGTATGAAACCAAATATCTAACTTTACCACACTGTCAGTTAAGTACACAAGTGACGTTTCCAGGTGCAATGTTCAGTTTAGACATATTTCACAAGAAAACATACCTCCATTGTGATTTGCCAGTGTGGGCCACATTTACATTCCCTTCCACCCTAATGAAAACCAATCATTGCCATTCAGGCATTTTTTTTTTTTTTTTTTTTTTTTTTACAAATTGGGTCATTTATTTGTGATGTTTGAGTCGGGGGAGGCACAACACACAAAAGCTTTGTTTGCAAGGTTGTTGAAAATATGCTTTATTTTTCTGATAGGTGCCACTAGTGTTGCAGAAACTACATGCTTCACCACATGCTTGTTAGTACAAAATCTAAAGTTCTACTAACTTAAAACTTGAGTTTCCAGCTTTCCAGCTGCTTCATTGGCTTTCCCAGAAGGTCTCCCACCCAAATACTGGCCATGCTCACTTCTGCTTAGGTAACCGGTAAAGAGCTATATTTTGCCAGCTACAGTCTATTACAGACAGGTTCCTCAAATGATCCACATACATGCCTGGCTATATGATCATGTAATCATCACAAAGAAAGCTGACAGAATTTAAGTTCATGTAAATTTAAAGAGACAAGTTCAAAACAGTAAAACCCTTCTGGTTACTTAAAAAGGTGTCCGTTTTGTGAACTCAATAGAAATAAAAAAGTTCTAAACTCATCAAGTTCTCTACTCATCAAGGTGAATTTGTTTCAAATAATTTGTATGAAATAACTGTCCCCTACTGAATACAATTAATTAATTTGAGCATTAGTTGATTTCTGTGTTCTTCACGAACTGGATCCTCATTTCTGCTGCTACAGTATAAAAGCCATGGTTACATTAATACTGTCACAATCGCTGGTTGCAGCACAAAGGTAAGTTGGCAGGATCTAGGTGCAGCAGCAACTTACTTATTAAACTTAAAAACAAATTTTCATAAAACACTGATGAGTCTCTGGAACAGAACAACCAACATAGTACAGACGAGGACAGACAGTGAACTGAAAGAAACACAGGGCTTAAATACACTCACCTAAAGGATTATTAGGAACACCATACTAATACTGTGTTTGACCCCCTTTCGCCTTCAGAACTGCCTTAATTCTACGTGGCATTGATTCAACAAGGTGCTGAAAGCATTCTTTAGAAATGTTGGCCCATATTGATAGGATAGCATCTTGCAGTTGATGGAGATTTGTGGGATGCACATCCAGGGCACGAAGCTCCCGTTCCACCACATCCCAAAGATGCTCTATTGGGTTGAGATCTGGTGACTGTGGGGGCCATTTTAGTACAGTGAACTCATTGTCATGTTCAAGAAACCAATTTGAAATGATTCGAGCTTTGTGACATGGTGCATTATCCTGCTGGAAGTAGCCATCAGAGGATGGGTACATGGTGGTCATAAAGGGATGGACATGGTCAGAAACAATGCTCAGGTAGGCCGTGGCATTTAAACGATGCCCAATTGGCACTAAGGGGCCTAAAGTGTGCCAAGAAAACATCCCCCACACCATTACACCACCACCACCAGCCTGCACAGTGGTAACAAGGCATGATAGATCCATGTTCTCATTCTGTTTACACCAAATTCTGACTCTACCATCTGAATGTCTCAACAGAAATCGAGACTCATCAGACCAGGCAACATTTTTCCAGTCTTCAACTGTCCAATTTTGGTGAGCTCGTGCAAATTGTAGCCTCTTTTTCCTATTTGTAGTGGAGATGAGTGGTACCCGGTGGGGTCTTCTGCTGTTGTAGCCCATCCGCCTCAAGGTTGTGCGTGTTGTGGCTTCACAAATGCTTTGCTGCATACCTCGGTTGTAACGAGTGGTTATTTCAGTCAAAGTTGCTCTTCTATCAGCTTGAATCAGTCGGCCCATTCTCCTCTGACCTCTAGCATCAACAAGGCATTTTCGCCCACAGGACTGCCGCATACTGGATGTTTTTCCCTTTTCACACCATTCTTTGTAAACTCTAGAAATGGTTGTGCGTGAAAATCCCAGTAACTGAGCAGATTGTGAAATACTCAGACCGGCCCGTCTGGCACCAACAACCATGCCACGCTCAAAATTGCTTAAATCACCTTTCTTTCCCATTCTGACATTCAGTTTGGAGTTCAGGAGATTGTCTTGACCAGGACCACACCCCTAAATGCATTGCAGCAACTGCCATGTGATTGGTTGATTAGATAATTGCATTAATGAGAAATTGAACAGGTGTTCCTAATAATCCTTTAGGTGAGTGTACATACTACCAGCACATCCGGGGACCTAACTGTCAATTTCGTCACAGCCCCTTTTTAGGGGAAAATAAACTAGACTTCCCATAGACTTTAATACAAAACAGCGGCACAAAACAACGTCCGTACACAGCCGGCAGGCGTGAATAACTTAAGAAATCACTAAGATTAAACATGTCAAGTAATTATATGTACAGCCTGCCTGCCATAGAGCGTGAAAGATACATCCACAAACTTAATTTGGTCAATTTAAAAACATGTCCCTTCATTCTCCCAGCGGCAAACTGGTGTAACAAATGAATGATTTTACTTTGTTTCTGAAAGTAAACATCTTTAAATGTACAAACCCGATTCCAAAAAAGTTGGGACACTGTACAAATTGTGAATAAAAAAGGAATGCAATAATTTACAAATCTCATAAACTTATATTTTATTCACAATAGAATATAGATAACATATCAAATGTTAAAAGTGAGACATTTTGAAATGTCATGCCAAATATTGGCTCATTTTGGATTTCATGAGAGCTACACATTCCAAAAAAGTTGGGACAGGTAGCAATAAGAGGCCGGAAAAGTTAAATGTACATATAAGGAACAGCTGGAGGACCAGTTTGCAACTTATTAGGTCAATTGGCAACATGATTGGGTATAAAAAGAGCCTCTCAGAGTGGCAGTGTCTCTCAGAAGTCAAGATGGGCAGAGGATCACCAATTCCCCCAATGCTGCGGCGAAAAATAGTGGAGCAATATCAGAAAGGAGTTTCTCAGAGAAAAATTGCAAAGAGTTTGAAGTTATCATCATCT
The DNA here is from genome assembly GCA_039654105.1 of Coreius guichenoti. Classification (NCBI taxonomy): domain Eukaryota; kingdom Metazoa; phylum Chordata; class Actinopteri; order Cypriniformes; family Gobionidae; genus Coreius; species Coreius guichenoti. Next base: position 3,744,604 of record CM077174.1, on the reverse strand, counting down.
ACAGTGCATAATATCATCCAAAGATTCAGAGAATCTGGAACAATCTCTGTGCGTAAGGGTCAAGGCCGGAAAACCATACTGGATGCCCGTGATCTTCGGGCCCTTAGACGGCACTGCATCACATACAGGAATGCTACTGTAATGGAAATCACAACATGGGCTCAGGAATACTTCCAGAAAACATTGTCGGTGAACACAGTCCACCGTGCCATTCGCCGTTGCCGGCTAAAACTCTATAGGTCAAAAAAGAAGCCATATCTAAACATGATCCAGAAGCGTAGGCGTTTTCTCTGGGCCAATGCTCATTTAAAATGGACTGTGGCAAAGTGGAAAACTGTTCTGTGGTCAGACGAATCAAAATTTGAAGTTCTTTTTGGAAAACTGGGACGCCATGTCATCCGGACTAAAGAGGACAAGGACAACCCAAGTTGTTATCAGTGCTCAGTTCAGAAGCCTGCATCTCTGATGGTATGGGGTTGCATGAGTGCGTGTGGCATGGGCAGCTTACACATCTGGAGAGGCACCATCAATGCTGAAAGGTATATCCAAGTTCTAGAACAACATATGCTCCCATCCAGACGTCGTCTCTTTCAGGGAAGACCTTGCATTTTCCAACATGACAATGCCAGACCACATACTGCATCAGTTACAACATCATGGCTGCGTAGAAGAAGGATCCGGGTACTGAAATGGCCAGCCTGCAGTCCAGATCTTTCACCCATAGAAAACATTTGGCGCGTCATAAAGAGGAAGATGCGACAAAGAAGACCTAAGACAGTTGAGCAACTAGAAGCCTGTATTAGACAAGAATGGGACAACATTCCTATTCCTGAACTTGAGCAACTTGTCTCCTCAGTCCCCAGACGTTTGCAGACTGTTATAAAAAGAAGAGGGGATGCCACACAGTGGTAAACACGGCCTTGTCCCAACTTTTTTGAGATGTGTTGATGCCATGAAATTTAAAATTAACTTATTTTTCCCTTAAAATGATACATTTTCTCAGTTTAAACATTTGATATGTCATCTATGTTGTATTCTGAATAAAATATTGAAATTTGAAACTTCCACATCATTGCATTCTGTTTTTATTCACAATTTCTACAGTGTCCCAACTTTTTTGGAATCGGGTTTGTATATATTATGTCTTTATATTTAGAGTACTGAGTGCACTTTTCTGTCCAGCCATACAACTAGCCTGACTTAGCTTTCGATCGTTTTTGAATCATGAAGTACGGATGATACTAAGTAAAATCATTCAATGGCTTACCTAGTGACTCGATGAGGTACGAGTAAATGTCCGGGTAAGACACCTCTGGCCACTGGGTGGGGTTGTTACACCAATTTGACGCTGGGAGAATGAAGGGACATATATTTAAATATTTAAATTGACAATTAAGTTTGTGGATGTATCTTTCACGCTCTATGGCAGGCAGGGTGGACATATAATTACTTGACATGTTTAATCTTAGTGATTTCTTAAGTTATTCATGCCTGTGTACGGACGTTGTTTTGGGCCGCTATTTTGTATTGAAGTCTATGGGAATTCTAGTTTATTTTCCCCTAAAAAGGTGACGAAATTGACAGTTAAGTTCCCGGATGTGCCGGTAGTACGTATACAAGAGCAAACAAAGGAGCCAATGAGATCATTAACGAGGTAATTAATTGAACAACAGGTGACAGGAATACAACAATCAGACACACTGAAACTGGGTCAAATGAATGAGTACACAGGCAAACATGAAACTGAACAAAATGAAAACTAAGGCCACATCCACACGAAGCCAGAGCTTTCCCTATCCAATCTTTTTTTCCCCTCGTCTCAAGAAATATCTGCGTATGCACGAAACCACTGAAACCGACTCAAAACGATGTAGTATACATGCCAGACCAGTATGTGGTGCTGTAATTCTGCCACAGAAATACACTAAAAACGGAGAAGAAGAGTTGTGGCTAGAAGGGGTACAGCAACAGTCGGAAGTGAGGCAAAATCTCACGATAAAATAACAATAAGTAAATTTGCTACTTACCAGATTGTGTTTTATTAACGCCTACACCTACCCCAGCCCTAAACCTACCCTTACAATAATGCAAATACAGTAATTAAATGACTCAATATTGATGTGCGCATGTCCAGTGGCCATAGCTGTATCCCTTCAAGGCTGTATTCGAAATCGCCCCCTATACCCTCAAATAGGGCACTATTTGAGGGGACAGCCATTTGTAGTGGTGTCCGAAACCATAGTGGACGTTGAGTGCACTCATTCAATCCCACATGGCACCGCAATAACGAGTGTACAGCTGATGTACACACAGCGGCTGTCCGTATTCACTCACTCGTTTTCATTCACTCCTTCAAGTGAACTGTATTAGTGGACTAACGTAGGGAATAGTGAATGAGGGTTTAGGAGGTGATTTCGGATTCAGCCCTAGTCTTTACCATGTGGGACGTGGTGTGATGACATCAGCGTTTCATAAAATATACGGACTGGCTGTACACACGAACACGCAAGGGTGTCGGTTTCAGATTTATCCACTCTGGGACCTGGTTTCAAAAAATACCGGTTTCAGGCTCCTAAAACGCTGGATCCGTCTGGATGAAACGCTGATACGATACAAAATTTTTACATATACCGCTAAACGCGTCTCCGTGTGGACGGGGCCTTAATTAACCGTGACACATACAGACAATACTTTTTGTAATACTGTGACAAAATCAGTATCAACAAACAACGCAAATACATACTAAAGGGAATATAAACTGCTCAACTGTAATATGTGGTTATTAATCAGTAAAATCCATTATTTTTGATAGGGTCATGTGGTCGGGTCCATGGTATGCATGGGTGTGTTGTATTGATTTGGTTATGGAGAGGATATTGTTTTGTCAGGGTTTTTGTTGGTTAGCTTTAATGTCTGAAAATAAACGTTAATTACACACACACACACACACAAACACAGATACTACAGTATTTTTCAAGATAGCATCTATAAGAACCATAACAAACAAAATGCTGAGGCAATTCCAAATGAGCATTTTATACAAAGAGAAGCTTTAATGTGTGTGTGAAAGAGGTCTCTTATAAAAAAAAAAAATGCTTAAAAGTTGACTAACAAAAAAGATCAGTGTTCTCTCCATCATAGGAAATCTGAAGTTCAGCCTTTTATATTGCTCTTACGAAAGGTTCCAGTTTACTCCAGTGACTACTTTTGCAGAATGAGAGGACAGGACAGTGGAAAGCATTACTCACATTGTGCAGATGAGCCCCCAGACACAAGCAGTGTTTTATTTAGCACTGGTCTTGACGACTTACACAGACAATAAATCCTTATAGAAAGTGAGGCACAGGTGTACACCTGGAGAGGTCTTGTTGTCATAAATTAGTAAAGTATGAAACATCTTCCTAGTGTGCCAATCTTCCTCTGTTTTTTACTGGTCAATAGTCAACAGGAGATGATTTGGGAATAAAAGGCTCACCAGAGAGCTGTTTTCTTCCCCCAGTTCTGGGCCATTACAGTCATATTCAACAATCCAAAACACATGTTTCATTGTTCTAAAAAATGTTCTCTTGCCCAACACTGGATAAATCTTCATATTTGAGAAGAGTCAGTTGGCCAGACATGGCATTATGATGCACTTTGATTAGAATAAAACATGTTCAGAAAGACTGCAAGACTGGATCAGGAAAAGGGGTTGATGCAGTGTACACGGCTAACATTCCAGGGAATCATCTGGTTAATTGACATAATGGATATGCTTGCTATTGCTATATGTTCTATTTTTAATTTAATTTTGAGGAGAATGCTTTGTCACCCTAGTTTGTTCTCTTTGGCATAACTTGGTGCACTGAGTGTAATGTACTGATGTGTTCTTTCTTTATTTCTTTATATAGTGCTTTGTACCATACAGATTCTTTCAAAGCAGCTTCACAGTAATAAACAAGAAAATAACAGTGTTAATGTTGCACAATTTGCCAACTTTAATTTCAGCTGTAAAGCAGTTCTAAAGAAGACAAGTGTCATTGATCAGCTCAATTCAGAGTCAATGGTGATTCCGTTCAGTTTAATGAGTGTTCATTTTGCAAATGATTTGAGTTAATTTGCATTAATTATGAAACAAAATTTTATGATCCCCCCCAAAAAAGTCAAGCATAGGGGACAAACCATAGTGGTTGGGCTGGCTCTGTGGTAATGTAGCGTGGTTAAGAAGTTTCTGGAAGAGAAATTGAGATCACATGGGTAAATGCAGCACAGTTAAGACATTTCTGGAAGAGAAATTGAAACTGCGTGGGTGATTAATCGTCCAACAGATTATTTAGGTGCGCCGAAAGAAATCCACAGAGAAAGAGACCAGCAGTATGGGGAAGTCCCAGAACAAGTGGGGAAATTAATTAAATATAAGAGACAAACATAAATTATTCTGAAATGTTAATTGGGAAATTGAGAGATCTGAGTCTCTGAGATCAATTGGTCTGAGTCTGTGGTAGAGTAGTGAGTTTAAAGGTGAGGTAAGTGTTATTTCAAAACTGCTTTAGAAATGTGACTTGGGCCAATCAGCAGTAAGGGGCGTGAGAGGGCGGGGAGAAGAGATCGCTCATTGCACGTCATTATTCAAAAGACACAACACACAGGACGGACATTAGCCGAGCGACGACAGAAAGAGAGAGATGGCAGATAAAAAACAAATGTGGAAGATGTCTGTGGAACAAAAGAAGGTTTACGATCAGGCAAGAAGTATCAGCTTTCCAGCGCTGGAGAGAACTCAAAGAGTGAAGGCCGAGGTTGCTTTATTTCTTCTCGAGAGACGAGTAACATTGGTTTTGTTTTGTTTCACAGAACTAATATATGCTGGCTTTTGCTTGAATATACTCGTGTGTCATGTTCGCTTGTTTGTCCATTTGCGATCGTATTGTCGTTCACTTCAGCGATGATAAAGACCCATTCATTTCCACACCCTATAAGCCTGGAGCTAAACCTCCTCACTGTCTGTTTCAAGCGTCAGCTCCCAAAGTGTGTCCGAAAAGTAAGATAATAAACTCCAAATATATGTTTGTTTCCTTTGGGTCCTCTTTTCGTGATCGATATAACCCTCTAATCTTGTCATAATTGTAATATGTTCGTTAGTTGGACTGTCGTGCTCATGCTATGGAGTTGTTCATGAGAACTGCTTGTGTTTTTGGGATGGAAGGGATGACTTTTTCATTGAACATTCGACCTGGATTACACAGATTCCGCCATAGTCGTTGCCTGGGTTACGTATGTGTGGGGCGGAGCTATCAAAATAGGGGCGTGTTTGTTTTGGTGATTTGAAATATCAACATCGGTTACCAGAAAGCACTTACCCCACCTTTAATGCGAAACTCAAGACTCAAAATCTGCTCTTCCTGTCCGATTTTAGGTGAAAAATCTGATCTATTGGAGACGTCCAACAGATTACTTAGGCGTGCCGAAAGAACACCACAGACAGTACAATCAACATGGGAAAATCTCACAGTAAAACAAGCAGCTGTGAAAAATATGATACACCAGTGTTCTGCCAGATGAGAAGTTTATCTATGTATCATCTTTTTACTCTTATAATTCCTTTTATAACTGCTTTAATTTGCCTTGCTTTTATTTTGTGATTATTTTAATTCCCTTTTCTGTGTAAAGCACTTTGAATTACCATAGTGTATGAAATGTGCTATATAAATAAACTTGCCTTGCCTTGCCTTGCCGTGCCATCTAATAGTGTCAGTACAGTCAGATTGATTTATATTTTCTGAATATTAATTGTCTTTTATGCCCCAACTGATCAAGCCAGTCAAGGAACCCAAACTCCGTCAGATGACAGTAGTGGAGAAGAAAACCTTGAGAAAAACCAGGCTCAGTCGGGGGAGCCAGTTCTTCTCTGACCTAAATGAACAAACACGGCGTGATTTATGCATCACAAGTCAGTCGTTTTGTGGACTGATATTATGCAAGTTTTTGAATAAAGCTTGCTGCTTGGAGACCAGAATTAGGTGAGATGTTCTCAATATGTGGTGCAAAGACAAAATACATATTTACAATGGCAGCAAAAGAGGGTTGCATTAATACTGGTTAAAGAGAAACACACACACACAAAGATAGAAAACTGCAAAAGGTGTGGTATGTAAAAAAGGAGATTAGCAGTGACAGCTGTTACTATATGCACAACTACATGCACATTTTGCAGCTACACACACAGCCAGCAAAAGAAAAACTTTAAGCAAAACAGCAAAAATGATGCAGAATCAATGTCCGACTAAGATACTGGTTTGTGTTGTAATGATACAGACAAATTATAGTCTAAAATCCCTATTCCTTAGTTGTATGGATGGGTTTGACTCACAACAATGGCATGATGATGTTCAGAAGGACCATGCAATGTTTCTGACATTAGACACTGAGATTAAAAGGATAGTTCACCTAAAACTGAAGATAGTTTGAAGATGCAAAAAAGGATGGCAGTAGCTACAGTAAAATGTTCGGTCATATAGCAACAATCTTTAATGTAAGCTTTGAACACGCAGTCAAGCCAGTCGCAGTTTGACGTGGCCGAGAACATATTCAGATCATTCAAACCAAAAAAAGATATTCGTTGTGGTTTCAGAGTTCAGTAACATCAAATCGATCAAAAACATCATATTGCTGCTGATTTTTTTTTCAGAGACAGATGCAGATTTTATTTGTGTAGGCCTATTTAACTTTTTTAAATGGTCTATTGCTTAATGGTTCAGTAGTATTTATGAGGATCTATTGACAGAAATGCAATATAATATACATAACTATGTTTTCAGTGGTGTATAAAGACCGCTATGTTTTTATTACCTTAGAATGAGCCGTTTCTATCTACACACACCGCGGGTCCCATTACAGTGAAGTTGCCATTTTGCGTCATCATGTTTCTACAGTAGCCCTAAAGGGACAAACTTCTCTACAGAGCGCTAGCTACTCTCTGCGGTCTCAGACGACGACATCTTTGTCCTGTGTCGGCCACCGTAGCTTCTCTATGTGCTCTGAAAGGGAGGGGGGGGGGGGTGCAATTCACAACCTCACCACTAGATGCCGCTAAAAAAAAAAAAAAAAAATCACACTGCACCTTTAACTGATGCCGTCTTAACAATTCTAAAATTCGTTTAGAGCATTTTGGATTCAACCCACTTTATTTTCCTAATTTGTTTGAGATAAAATAATATTACATATGAATAAATTGTATTTATACATTTGTTTTATTAACAAGTGTCATGTTTGTGATTTTCATTCAAGTAGCCAGCTTCAGACCATTGTGATTTTATAAGATTTTATTTATTCAGATACAGAAGTAACATGTTTATTTTATCTTTCTTTTTGTCAGTATTGGAAACTCCAACAGCCTTCCTTCGTATGACAGATGCCACATTTTTATTTTTGACGAGCTGCCGAGATTTTCAAGGCGCTATAGTTTCCTCGTCCATTTTGAAACAAAACTTAATTATATATTATGAAATTGTAGGCTCTATACATAAAAATGTTTTTATTAACAAGTGTCATGATTTTTTGTACTTCGTTATAAAGACTATTTAGACTTGATCATCAAGCAATATTCAGTAATGGGTGCAGTTAACTAATATTTTTCCGATTAACTTTTATTAGATTGTAGACTGAAAAGAATGCTTGGTAATAGGATTATTATTTTTCAAATGGGAGCAACAACTGCCTATTCTGAATACACTGTAAAATTTAAAAAAAAACGGGAGCAACGCCACGAAGGCGGACACTACAGGCTAATTCTGTCATGTGACACCACATTTATTTGCGTTAAAGCCCTTTTTCTCTACAAAAAGTGTTTCCTAACTAATTTTTCATGACATTTGAAGTACTGACCTAGAATTAATTTATGTGCTAAAGTTTGGAAATGGAAAAAGACTGTGTCGACATTTGCAAAAAATGATCGATAACTGGCATTTCCATCAGCTAAATAGATAAACTTTTTGATGCGCTAAACATTTTTTTGCAAAAAAAAAATCGTTGGATGGAAACCTGGCTATTCAGAAGTTGTATTTGTCAGATGCATACATTATCAAGGCCATCTCATTTCAGAAAAGCAAGTGGGACACTCCGAATGCACGCTTTGAATGCGTCCTTTCACAGGAATTCGGAGGATACATAAGGTGTATTCTTTACTGCTACAGATAAACCACAATTCTTTGTATCGCCATGAACAAACGTCATTTATCTGAAAAACATGGTAGCAGATGCACATTCAAGCGAAGATGTGGTGTTTAAATATAAGTACTTTCAAGTTTTTTTTAAAAAAAAAAGTTGTATTAGCTCAGTAGACAAGTCTAGTAAACAGGATAACAAATTATTTTTTATATTTAAAAATTTAAATATTTAATATTTAAATATTTAGAACAGTACTTTTCTAGTGACGCCAAAAAATAGTTATATAGTTTAACCCTCTGGCATTGTACATTTAGGGGTCACTTTCGTATTGTTCTTGGTCGAAATTGACCAAAGACAATACTCTTATTCTGGTTCAAAATATAGTAATATAGTTCATTTTGAGGGGATTTCAAACAATACAGAATGATAATCTTCATTTCTGTATAAAACTGCACATTTAAATAGCTAGGCACAAAACAGACTTTCCTTGTCATTACTCATTTCCATCAGCGTATGCTGTTCATATACTGTACAACTTGCATCAAATCTCCACCAGTAAAAATGTATAAACTTTGTTCTTCTTAAAAGAATCAAGGCTCATCGATGCACGTGGGGAGTGAAGGCTGGCCCGTGTGGTCCGATCAAACAGACGAGCTACTGTAGCTCACATTGCTCAAGAAGTTAATGCTGGTTCTGATAGAAAGGTGTCAGAATACACAGTGCATCGCAGTTTGTTGCGTATGGGGCTGCATAGCCACAGACCAGTCAGGGTGCCCATGCTGACCCCTGTCCACTGCCGAAAGCGTCAACAGTGGGCACGTGAGCATCAGAACTGGACCACAGAGCAATGGAAGAAAGTGGCCTGGTCTGACGTTTTCTTTTACATCACGTGGATGGCCGGGTGCGTGTGCGTGGCTTACCTGGGGAACACATGGCACCAGGATGCACTATGGGAAGAAGGCAAGCCGGCGGAGGCAGTGTGATGCTTTGGGCAATGTTCTGCTGGAAAACCTTGGGTCCTGCCATCCATGTGGATGTTACTTTGACAAGTACCACCTACCTAAGCATTGTTGCAGACCATGTACACCCTTTCATGGAAACGGTATTCCTCTTTCAGCAGGATAATGCGCCTGCCACAAAGCAAAAATGCTTCAGGAATGGTTTGAGGAGCACAACAACGAGTTTGAGGTGTTGACTTGGCCTCCAAATTCCCCAGATCTCAATCCAATCGAGCATCTGTGGGATGTGCTGAACAAACAAGTCCGATCCATGGAGGCCCCACCTCGCAACTTACAGGACTTAAAGGATCTGCTGCTAACATCTTGGTGCCAGATACCACAGCACACCTTCAGGGGTCTAGTGGAGTCCATGCCTCGACGGGTCAGGGCTGTTTTGGCAGCAAAAGGGGAACAACACAATATTAGGAAGGTGGTCATAATGTTATGCCTGATTGGTGTAAATACATTCTCTTTTCACTGTTTACAACTCTCCATATAACTTAGAAATAATTTTCATTCAATTTGAGAGAGGTGTGAATGCGTAATGATGCTGTAAACGTGCTGGCATAGCAACATGATACTTCCCATTTCCTTTTCCACTCATATGTCCTACGAAGGCTGTCTCGTTTAATTCTAGGTTGACACTCATTGTCTATATAGTTACAATGGCCATGTCTCTTTTCAAAAAAAAAAATATTTGAAGTCTATATTGACTATACTATATAGTTGATATTGAGTCTTTAAGTGTCTCTTTGTGGAAGTATTATTATATGTAGGCTACTATATTAAAATAGACAAATAATATAGTGTCTCTTCTTCAATTGGACATACATTCAAACATGTCTGGCAACCTGACAAATATTTTGTCAATATCATTAGGATTAAAATTAAGATAAAATAAATGAACGGTCTATAAGTATGGGGAACACATTCACTATTAACTATGATTTTTGCCTCAATAAGCTCCTAATTTACTGCTTATTAATAGTTAGTAAGGTAGTTGTATTGTTTAAGTTCAGGTATTAAGGGCTGTCGAATATGGTCATGCAAAATAAAGCATTAATATGTGCGTACTTTCGTTAGATTCCGCGAAAGTGCACCTTTATGATTATTACACATAATATCATTGCTCCCATTATTTTAGATTTTTTTTAAATATCAAACAAAGTCGTTCTAATAAACAGCCAATATGCAAGCTAATAAGCAACTAGTTAAAAGTGAGAATTGGTCCCCATACTGAAGTGCTACCATAAGTATTTTGGAGATTACAGTTTTTGCAAGCTTATTATATTGGGCTTTATTAAACTTCATGATTAATTTATCTCAACTTCATGATCAGTTTATATGCAATTTTTTTTTTACTACAAGTAAATTTATTGAACAATTTTCACAGTCTTTAAACTGAGCTCAGTTTATTAAGATCTTAAATGATTTGCTATCTTGTGGCTCCCTCTGGTGGACAACATTAGTATTATTGCCTTCATCTTTGAATCGCATAGCTAAGCTAATGATACATTATTATATCACTTTTATATCACAATTACATTCAGTCCTGCATTAACAGTGTGTTTCTGTTTCTTTGTGCCCCCCAATTTTTTTAGCATCAGCTGCCACTGAAATTGTCACAGTTATGTTCAGTTTGTTTTAGTTTTCATGGACATTCAGTTTGTTTTCATTAGTCACGTCTTTGTTCAGTTTTCCTGCCACCTTTTAGTTGTCATGGTAATTCATTTGATCATCACAGGTGTTCACCATTATCTCCCTCATTTTACCATGTATTTACCTGTTTCGTTATTTTTTGGGTTATCTATTAAACTTTGTAGTATATTCTCATCATCTTCGTCTTCATTGAATTAAACGTTACAGAAATGAGATATAATTAGGAACTGTTGACAATTATTTAGTTGTAAATGATACTGAACTTGTAACATTTTTATGTAGGCCTATGTGACAATGGAAATATAATAATACGTTTTTTTTTGTTGTTTTTTTAATGTAGACCATTGTCATATTTTCTTTCTTTTTTTCTGTGGTATACCAAAACAGTCTTTGAAAGACAGGGATATATTTTAATGAATAAATTCCCTACCATTTTCTTATTGACATTATAATTTTCTACGCTACCACCTTTTACAAATCAGCCTGTTCCACCGTGTTAATAGCACCAAGAGCCAGTGTCATGAAACTATAGGATAAATATACTTATTTTAAATTAATACTCCAAAAATGTATTCCTGAAGTTAAAGGGCCCTATCATACACTTGGCGCAATGCGACGCCAGGCGGCATGTGTTTTTTGCTAGTTTCATCCCGACGCAGTTCTCATTTTCACGTCCAGCTCCACGTTGTTTAAATATCAAATGCACTGGCACATCTGTTCGCCCATGGGCATCTGGTCTGAAAACCAGGTGTGTTCAGGAGCATTGTTGGAGCGTTGCTATTTTGAGGAACTGAAAACGACTGCGCCATTGACCAACACAAACCTGCTCTAAAGTCAATAGCACAGTATTTTTTGTGTTATTTAAAGGGTGTGTTAGTAATATGAGCCTATAGGTGGAGCACAACGCGCGTACACTCTGATTATTACACACACAGGGATGCGCAGCAGCACACACACATTTTTAAATATGAAAAATTAAAGGATTAAAATGTAAAAGATTATTATTGTGTACATAAAGATAAAAATGCCTACATGTCATAATGGATAGTCATTGCATGTATCAGAATGACCTATCTGCAGTAATGATGAGCAAGCAGGCGTCACTCGAGCAGATCCGTTTCCTCTCTGGAGAAGCGTTCAGTCTTTCCGCTCACATGTAAAGAGTGAATCCGCCATGGTGTGAGCACAACTGGCTTTTAAAGGGAATGGGAGATGAGACTCTGATTGGTTTATTGCACGTTACGCCCAAAACACACCCATGACTCATTAAGAGACTAGAGACAACCCTTTTAGACCATGCGCCTGGAGCACAGACCGTTTTTCCCATCGGTAAACTAGCAAAAGTGGATTCGGACACGCCCTAAGAGCACCTGCGCCATGTGCTTCAGACCATGCGCTCAGATTGGTAAAATAGGGCCCAAAGGTGTTGTCACTGGGGCTGAACTCTGTGGATACATCAGGGGCAATCCTTGACAAAAATGTTCGCTTTAGATGGTCATTTGTATCTTTTGCTTTAGTTTGCCAGTAGGAAATACCTGTTTTAGATGTCCAAGCATTCCTTTTGCAAATATTGTAATAATGCAGTGAGATTATTGTCAACCTACAACATATGTCATGACCCACACCGATATCTGAACACAGGGTTGGAAGGGCTGCTTTTAAAATGTATTTCACTACAGATTACAAAATACATGCTTTAAAAAGTAAGTTGTAATGTATTTTGCTTGATTACACAAGTTTTGTAACTTAATCTAAATACTTTAGAATACTTTGGAATACTAATAAGGTATGTAACACAAAGGGTCCACCAAACATAGGACTTGGTTTTCTTCTGCATATTATTTTTAACAACATCAGTTTTCCCACAGTATTTCTTGAAGGAAAAAATGCAGACAATCTTAGAAAAAATGACTGATGCTGATTAAGAGCTGGGGTGTGTAAACTTTTTGATTTGGATGAACAGGGTACATTGTAATTATTTTGTCTTCTGGGAAACATGGAAGTATTAGCTTCTGAAGGGCAGTACTAAATGAAAAAATATGATCTTTAAACAAAAAATTAACAAAATTTACATATAATCGTCATCCTGTTCAAAAGTGTTCACCCCCGGCTCTTAATGTGTCGTGTGTCCTTCTGGAGCATCAGTGAATGTTTCAACCTTTTCAATAGTTGTGTTTGAGTCCCTTAATCATCCTCAGTGTGAAAAGATGGATCTCAAAATCATACAGTCACTGCTGGAGAGGGTTCAGATATACAAAAGATGCTGGAAAACTGAAGAATGTGCAGGAGCTGGAGGATTTTTCTGAAGAGCATTGGTCAGTTTAACTGATCAGGACAAACAAGAGACTCAAGAACAACCATCACAAAACACACACACAGCTGTGGATCATCAGGGAACGACACACATTATTAAGATTCAAGGGTATGTACATTTTTGAAGGGGCAATATTTATAAATTCAGTTATTTTGCAGAGTGTATGTAAAGATATGTTATGTGAAATAGCTTATTTAGGACATTACTAAATAATAATAACATGCAATTTTTATGACCCCTCTTATTTTGTTAAAATATATGAATATGAGCAGAACTTTAGCTTAGGTTGCTTTTGCAGACTGTCAGAGTCAGATAATCACCAATTGCTGTTTATATTAATTGCCTGTTACAGTTTACATTAATGTTTAAATAAAATAAATGACATTAAAATTCAAAGTAATCACTTTGGTAAACTAAAATACTTTTCGGATGTAACTAATTTGATTACCACCCATTTAAAATGTAACTGTAATGAAATACAGTTACTCATATTTTGTATTTTAAATACGTAACAAGTTAACACCCTGTCTGAACATCATCAGTTGCATCTGGGAGTACATGAAGAGACAGAATCAGCTGAGACTGACATCATGATGCCTGCAGCTAAGCTATGAAAAAGTGTAAAACTTTTTTAAAGCCAAAGGATGGTCATACCAAATATTAATTTGATAGTTAATAAATAAACACTCTTCATGGCATTTTTTTCTCACTTTACATCATGGCATGGAAGGTGTTTCCTTGCCTTTGACTCCAGCATACACGGGACTGAGTATTTAAGTGGATGGATGGATGGATGGATTGATGGACTACAACATTTGTCCTAAAACTTTTGTCAGTAGGCTACTCTAGTTAAGAAAATATGACAAAACAGAAATACATCAATTATCAAGAAATTGAAAATGGCTTATCTGGTTCGTTTTAAAAACTGGACATTTATTGGCTATGTGCAAAAAAATAAAATAAATAAATAATAATAATAATTTTAATAGCCTATTTAGAGTCTTGTTTTTGCACTTATCAACATGCACTGTAACAATAAATCCGTAGAAAAACTGATAATGGTAACGGCCGCCAAATACTATAGTGTTTTTGAACCATACTATAGTAAAGATACTACAGTAAATTGTAGTATATAGTCGTACTACACTTTGTTAATTTACTGTAGTATATTTACTATAGTATGGTTCAAAAACACTAGTATTTACTAGAGTAATTTTACTATAATATACTATAGTATTAATTACTAGTACGTTTTCCGTTAGGTTTCCTTCAATCCTAACACATCATTGCGTAATTCAAAATAGTTAAACATATGTAAAAAATTAATACGGAGAGTTCAGTCATATTAACACGGCACATTGGGATGCATTTTACGGACTTTTCTTGAGTGAAGACATGAAAGGGATGCATCTGTGCTGTGACATATCTGTCCTTACGATGATGATGTTTTCCTTTAACTCCGTGTGAACCTCTCGCGCTACAGCCTGAAGAAGAGCGCGAGGAGGAGGCTTCAGTCTCTCAGTTTACACCATCAGCCGACACGCGTTTCTACATGAAAGTCGACGCGTTCGCACTTGAGGCTCTAAACGGTAAAAGGACAAAGTAAAGGGATACTGTGGATTATCAGTTTCAGCATGCGGACTGTTTCATGCGAATCTTCCTCTAAATAGTTCAACTGTGTATTCGGTAAGTGTGCTTTATATCTTTCTGTCATATTGATTCATTTATTGCTAATCAGTATCACGATTTTCAGTACGTGCCAAATGTGCAGTTTCTGGTTTACTAGAAGTCTGTGATGTGGTCATGACAGAAATCCCAATTATACTAATTATATTCGTAAGAACGTATTCCATAGTCATAATATTTACAATATCAACATACAAAAGTGCCAACTTTTCCACATATTGTAATCATTATGATCACAACATGTAAATATTGCTTTAACATGCTCATTGTTTCTGCTTAACTGTAACTGTATTGTCTTAGAAGTGTACATTTCTTCCATATTTGACTCTTAATTGTAACGTCCTTAGAAACATGCACTGCTTTGAAATATGTACTACTGTGAATAAATATGTGAATTGAATTAATAATCATGAAATATATAATATTTTGATATATTACAATTACCTTTTTATTGTTTAATAAACATACTTTTTGTATTAAACTTTATTAACACTGGCGAATAGTAATGTAGAAATTATTTATTATTTTCTTCTTACAGAAAGCTTGAGCTGGTCAAAAATAAGGAAGAAACAGACGTCCTCCTCCAGAATGTGTGGCCCAACAGCAGAGCCATGTTTGCTGTGGAGATTCATGGTGCTGCTGTGTGTTTTGGCCAATATAACGCACAGAAGCAGCGGCTGCCCCAAATCATGCGCCTGTTATGCTCCATCAGAAGTGCACTGCACATTCAGATACCTGAGTGAAATACCGAGGGACATTCAGCCAGCTGTTGAAAGAATTAACCTGGGGTAAAACATTCCACAGACAATTTAACTAGCATGAAACTTTCTCTAAAAACGTCATTGAAAGCAGCTTATTTAAGGCTGATTCCTACATTTGTAATTTTGTGTTTCAGGTACAACAGTTTATCAACTCTTAAAGCGAACGACCTCTCTGGACTGAGAAATCTGGAACTATTAATGCTGCACAGTAACATTATCAAGATGGTTGAGGACAGCTCGTTCCATGACCTCACATCTCTGCAGGTAAAATACTGATTTCACTACTTTGAGAGCAACACTATAAAAATCAAACTTTCTGTTTAAGGTATGCTACCATTTTTTTCATATTAAAACAATGAATATGAGATGGCGACTTCAGTCATATCACTGGTCTAAAAAAAGCTGTTTTATTTAACACAAGGGCTATTCATCCATATTATGCATGTCATGTTGAGATCACATAACCAGCCAAATTCTAATCACTTCATCTCTGTAACACCCCAAATCTCCATTGTGGAATAAATTAGCACAAATACTGTGAACAAACTGCGGACATTTACATGTTACTTAGATGGTCTGTTACTGTCTAAATGGGCAGTTCTTGGCCATAATAAGTTAGAATGAGGAACAACCTTTATGCTATAGTCTCTAGTAACCAGAGCCGGCCCAAGGCTTAAGCGAACTAAGCATCTGCTTAGGGCCCCCGTGGCCACCAGGGGGCGCCCAAGAGCACATGAAATGACAGCTTGATTTTTATTGTATTTTTTTTGTGATATATTATGTCAATGGACAATGGTAATTATACAAAAACGCAATATTAAATTTAAAACAACAAAAAACCCTGCAATATTATGTTAACGGGCTGCAGGATGCAAGCACAGTCAGACTGTGACGGATTATTGAAGGTGATTCAAGAGGCAGCGCCATTGCAGCAAAACTGTCGTATACAGTGTATCTGGAAAGTGTCACAGCGCTTCACTTTTTCCACATTTTGTTATGTTACAGCCTTATTCCAAAGTTGATTAAATTCATTATTTTCCTCATAATTCTAAACAATACCCCATAATGACAACGTGAAAGAAGTTTGTTTGAAATCTTTGCAAATGTATTAAAAATAAAAAACAAAAACTCATATGTACATAAGTATTCACAGCCTTTGCTCAATACTTTGTTGAAGCGCCTTTGGCACCAATTACAGCCTCAAGTCTTTTTGAGTATGATGCTACAAGCTTGGCACACCTATTTTTGGGCAGTTTCTCCCATTCTTCTTTGCAGGACCTCTCAAGCTCCATCAGGTTGGATGGGGAGCGACGGTGCACAGCCAATTTCAGATCTCTCCAGAGATGTTCAATCACGTTCAAGTCTGGGCTCTGGCTGGGCCACTCAAGGATATTCACAGAGTTGTCCCGTAGCCACTCCTTTGTTATCTTGGCTGTGTGCTTAGGGTCGTTGTCCTGTTGGAAGATGAACCTTCGCCCCAGTCTGAGGTCCAGAGCGCTCTGGAGCAGGTTTTCATCAAGGGTGTCTCTGTACATTGCTGCATTCATCTTTCCCTCGATCCTGACTAGTCTCCCAGTTCCTGTCGCTGAAAAACATCCCCACAGCATGATGCTGCCACCACCATACTTCACTGTAGGGATGGGATTGGCCAGTTGATGAGCGGTGCCTGGTTCCCTCCAGACATGACGCTTGCCATTCAGGCCAACCAGAGAATTTCGTTTCTCATGGTCTGAGAGTCCTTCAGGTGCCTTTTGGCAAACTCCAGGCGGGCTGTCATGTGCCTTTTACTGAGGAGTGGCTTCCGTCTGGCCACTCTACCATACAGGCCTGATTGGTGGAGTGCTTCAGAGATGGTTGTTCTTCTGGAAGGTTCTCCTCTCTCCACAGAGAAACGCTGGAGCTCTGTCAGAGTGACCATCGGGTTCTTGGTCACCTCCCTGACTAAGGCTCTTCTCCCCCAATCGCTCAATCTGGCTGGGCGGCCAGCTCTAGGAAGAGTCCTGGTGGTTCCAAACTTCTTCCATTTATGGATAATGGAGGCCACTGTCCTCATTAGGACCTTTAATGCTGCAGAAATTTTTCTGTACCCTTCCCCAGATCTGTGCCTCGATACAATCCGGAGCTCTACAGACAATTCCTTGGACTTCATGGATTGGTTTGTGCTCTGACATGCAGTGTTAACTGTGGGGCCTTATATAGACAGGTGTGTGCCTTTCCAAATCATGTCCAATCAACTGAATTTACCACAGGTGGACTCAAATCAAGTTGTAGAAACATCTCAAGGATGATCAGTGGAAACAGGATGCACCTGAGCTCAATTTTGAGTGTCATGGCAAAGGCTGTGAATACTTGTGTACTTGTTTTATTTTTAATAAATTTGCAAAGATTTCAAACAAACTTCTTTCACGTTGTCATTATGGGGTATTGTTTGTGGAATTTTGAGGAAAATACTGAATTTAATCCATTTTGGAATAAGGCTGTAACATAACAAAATGTGGAAAAAGTGAAGCGCTGTGAATACTTTCCGGATGCACTGTATGTCACAAAAAAGGACATTTCCCTCTAGTGCAGAGAAAAGAAAAAAAAAACAGGAAGAGAAAAAAAACAGCAAGATAAAGGTATGTTAAGAAAATTCATGTAAACTAAACTAGGCTATGTTGTGAGCTAACGCTAATACTGTCAAATACAATACATAAACACAGTTGATTATGTCTAAAGTTGTAATTAGTGATGTGACATTTGAACCGAGGCATAAGAGCTTGTTTCGAGCATAAATGGGCGTGTCAGATGAAGCCTTGATTCGAGGCTTGTGTTGTTAACGTAGAAATCACGTGACTAATAACAAACAAAGCCTCACTTTCTGTCCAATCACGTGCCAGTTCATTTTGCGTGTTGGAATGTTCGAACCCCCAGATCTTACTTTACGAGTAAGTTTTCATTTAGACTTATTCAATTACATTTTTAAATACCCAGTCATTCAAGAAATATGAAGAATCCAAATTATTTCAGGAAAATAAAATATTTGCCATATGCAATTCATATATGTTTACATTATTCCTCTATTACATCATATTGATATTCAAACTGTCATTGAACGCCACAGTTTAATGGTTAAATTAATTTATCACAGAGAGAAATTCAAAACACACACACACACTGTTAGGCTTTTATTTGTGCACGTAACATGAAACTATCTATGGAATGTGTGGTGGCTGCTTCGTCCGACGAAGCTTCTTTCACATGGTGTTGGTGGCTTGATTTTTTTTACTAAACACCAGATAGCGCTGTTTTCGACACTCTCGAAGCTTTGAATCTTTTCCCGGAAAACAATCAGGGGAAAACCTCTGTGCTTCATGAGGCTTCATTTGCCCATCCCTAGTTGTAATGAAGTCCACTGATGGCAAGTTTGAAGAACTCAAGTGCAGCTTTATTCATCCAAAACATAAACAAAATACAAAACAAGCAAAGACTTGGCATGGCGTGGTGTGGTAACCTCGGCATGAAAAACAGGGGTTACACATACAAAGCTAGACAAGAGAACAATAAACCATGAGGGCTATTTATACAGAGAGACTAATGACAAACAAGGAACACCTGTGAACAATCAAGACAATGACCCAATCACAAACAGAACTGAGAAACCACATGACTAAATCAACCAATGACAACACGACACATTCACAAGGGGAGCACAGATAAACATCCTACAGGGAAGTGCAATAAGTGAAATGAACCAGAAACTGTTGAACATGTTCTCATAAACTGCATAGCATATAAAAAAAAAAACATGATTTAAAGGATAAGATGAAGGAAATGAAACATAATACACTGTCATTAGAAAATATTCTGGCTAAAAAAAGTGGAAGAATTCGTATGAAATATTACAGGAATACAAAATACAGGGATTGATTTAAGAATGTAGTTTTTTTATTATTTATTTATTGTAATTTATTTATTTATTTATTTATTTTTTCATTTCCCATGGATGCTCCACACTCCAGTTCAGTTGGTGGCGGTAATGCACCGAAAGCTGGTCTGCCAAAGTTCACTGAAGGGCGCATTAAACAACATTTAAGAGTACACTAAAAACTTCATTGTAATTTAATACATATTTAATTCATTAATTATATGGATTATTTTACCTTCATTCATTAAAAAGCGTTATATCCTCATCATTAGACACACAGCAGAGTCATAAATCATTACAACACAAGACTAACCTGGCAGCGATAGAAAAAATACTTTTATAATTTTATAATTTATAATTTTTTTATTTTCATTAAACAGCATACAATATAACACAATAATTAAATGATTCATTTTCTCTTTATTCATTAAAATGCATAATATCAGCATCATGTGCATACATGCAGTTATAATAGTCATTACCATTCAAGTCTTATCATAACTGGTAAAACCTGAAAGCCAAAGAAAGAAAACATCGGTATTTTCTACTTTCTTTAGACAATATACGATATCACTCAATATTACTATTAAATACAATGGTAATGCTGTAAATGCCTAACTTCATGACATTCCCCTCTCTGCCTTCTCTTATAAAATAATTAGGGCTGTCAAGCGATTAAAATTTTTAATCTAATTAATTACACAATGTGGCAATTAATTAATCTAATTAATCGCAAATTAATTAAATCGCAAATTACTCCCAAAAAATAATTTAAAGTCATTATTGTGTAAAAAAAATCTAATAGACATTACAAAAAGTAGCTTCAGAAAGAAATATTTTATGAAGGAGGTGGTCTGAGTTCGGTTGCGCAACTTGCGCTCGAACTGTGCCGCGATTCACGTGAATGTGAAGCAACACGGACTCGGGTGCGCAAGAAAAGTAACCCACGCATGCGTTTTATCAGGTGATGATGTATTTAGTTCAATAAAACACATGTAAGGGATGATAGTGTTGATGATTTACCCTGGATACGAGCGAGTGTATTCGCGCATAGCACCGGCGGGAACAATCGCGCTCTGACGCGGACCACAACAAACGTGCCCAGTGTAAAAACGCCCTGACTGAGACTAAAACATTTTGCCCCAAGGGCCATTCTAACTACACTCTATAGGCTTCATCACAGTGAGTTGTTGCCCTGCATCATATTCTTCATCAATCAACTGTATGAAATGTAAGATGACCTAAGTAGGTCCGGGGCGGGGCAAGTGCGTTATTTTTTACCGTAACTATTTAATCTAATTAACGCGTTAAATCGACAGCCCTAAAAATAATCTTTTTATCATAGTAAAATGTATATATCGTTTCCAACAAACGTATTGTTTAGCGTAAAACATGTTGAAGATTAGCAGACAGGCAGTCGATTCATTAAATAATAAGCTGTTTCCGAACAAAAGCGGTTTATTCAGTGTAGTGAAGCCTCTTCTCCACTGACTTCCATTAAAAAAAACAGCCTCTGGTCTCCTTTCCTGCGTACTGGCAGCCGCAGAGTTAACATTAGCCGTTTTTTGGCTTGTCATCTATAGAGGGTATGCATGGACCAGAGGTGGGAGTAAGTCCCACATGTGCAAGTCTCAAGTCTTAACCTTCAAGTCTCAAGCAAGTCCAAGTCAATTTTTGTGAGAATCAAGCAAGTCAAGTCAAGTCACTGCTTTATGTCAAGCAATTCAAGTCAAGTCGTAGCTTGGGTCAAGCAAGTCACTGGCAAGTCATACAAATGTTTGATAACTGAATTTATATATTAAAATAAGTTAAAACTACAGAAGTTATGGACTATGGGAGTTTTATTTGCAACAAAAAACTGCAATATGCATTTCTACTCAAAAGGTGTCCACATACAGCTGAGTTGTTAATACAATAAAAATATAAAAATAAAAAATAAATAAAAATTAAAACTACATAAAATGTAAATGTAACTGAAATTAGGCCAATATATTGGGTGAGGTACGTTCTCTTTGTATGATTTGAATGTTCTCTCTCCTGCTTGTCCTGTACAGCGTGACCAAGTGATTGTTATAGGACTCATTAACATAAGAGAGCTCAGATTGTGCTTGTGGCTCACACCCTGACGAAGGCTCATTAGCCGCAACGCTTAGGTGTGCAGTACTCGTCACCTGTTTTTAAAATATTAAAGCTATGATGAAATAAAGGCTTTTTATATATTTTTTTCAATAATATTCGAGTGCCTATTGATTTTTATCAACTCTTAACATGTCCAAACAGGGGCATAGCCATCATTTCAAAAGTGAGGGGGACAGAATGTCAAGTGTTATACCAGTTTTTTTCTGACCTTTGTCTAATTGATTGTTTTGTTTGTAATCTTATATATTTTTGCTTAATTGGCTTAATATGCTATTTATGTACAGTGGGGAGAACAAGTATTTGATACACTGCCGATTTTGCAGGTTTTCCTACTTACAAAGCATGTAGAGGTCTGTAATTTTTATCATAGGTACTCTTCAACAGTGAGAGATGGAATCTAAAACAAAAATCCAGAAAATCACATTGTATGATTTTTAAATAATTAATTTGCATTTTATTGCATGACATAAGTATTTGATCACCTACCAACCAGTAAGAATTCCGACTCTCAGAGACCTGTTAGTTTTTCTTTAAGAAGCCCTCCTGTTCTCCACTTATTACCTGTATTAATTGCACCTGTTTGAACTCGTTACCTGTATAAAAGACACCTGTCCACACACTCAATCAAACAAACTCCAACCTCTCCACAATGGCCAAGACCAGAGAGCTGTATAAGGACATCAGGGATAAAATTGTAGACCTGCACAAGGCTGGGATGGGCTACAGGACAATAGGCAAGCAGCTTGGTGAGAAGGCAACAACTGTTGGCGCAATTATTAGAAAATGGAAGAAGTTCAAGATGACGTCAATCTCCCTCGGTCTGAGGCACCATGCAAGATTTCACCTCGTGGGGCATCAATGATCATGAGTAAGGTGAGGGATCAGCCCAGAACTACACGGCAGGACCTGGTCAATGACCTGAAGAGAGCTGGGACCACAGTCTCAAAGAAAACCATTAGTAACACACTACGCCATCATGGATTAAAATCCTGCAGCGCACGCAAGGTCCCCCTGCTCAAGCCAGCGCATGTCCAGGCCCGTCTGAAGTTTGCCAATGACCATCTGGATGATCCAGAGGAGGAATGGGAGAAGGTCATGTGGTCTGATGAGACAAAAATAGAGCTTTTTGGTCTAAACTCCACTCGCCGTGTTTGGAGGTTAGAAGAAGGATGAGTACAACCCCAAGAACACCATCCCAACCGTGAAGCATGGAGGTGGAAACATCATTCTTTGGGGATGCTTTTCTGCAAAGGGGACAGGACGACTGCACCGTATTGAGGGGAGGATGGATGGGGCCATGTATCGCGAGATCTTGGCCAACAACCTCCTTCCCTCAGTAAGAGCATTGAAGATGGGTCGTGGCTGGGTCTTCCAGCATGACAACGACCCGAAACACACAGCCAGGGCAACTAAGGAGTGGCTCCGTAAGAAGCATCTCAAGGTCCTGGAGTGGCCTAGCCAGTCTCCAGACCTGAACCCAATAGAAAATCTTTGGAGGGAGCTGAAAGTCCGTATTGCCCAGCGACAGCCTGAAACCTGAAGGATCTGGAGAAGGTCTGTATGGAGGAGTGGGCCAAAATCCCTGCTGCAGTGTGTGCAAACCTGGTCAAGAACTACAGGAAACGTATGATCTCTGTAATTGCAAACAAAGGTTTCTGTACCAAATATTAAGGTCTGCTTTTCTGATGTATCAAATACTTATGTCATGCAATAAAATGCAAATGAATTACTTAAAAATCATACAATGTGATTTTCTGGATTTTTGTTTTAGATTCCGTCTCTCACAGTTGAAGTGTACCTATGATACAAATTACAGACCTCTACATGCTTTGTAAGTGGGCAAACCTGCAAAATCGGCAGTGTATCAAATACTTGTTCTCCCCACTGTAAGCTGTCTGGGTCTTTTTGATCCCAAATGACGTTTGCTGAAATAAAAAAAATGTAATAAAAAAATCATCTAAAATGGCATGAGACTTGATGTGGTGGTTGACATTTGCTAGCTCTACAAACAATAATTCGAATGATACTGGTTGTATGTTAGCATGAGAAAAAGTCTGTAACATAATAATGTAATATTTTAAACAAATGTAATATTACTCACTTTAATAATGTTTTACTAAAATGTTTTACATTTGTGCAGTGTTGGCTTTTTTATTTATTTATTTATATGATTTCAATTAATGGGAGACTATAAAAATTACCTTTTGTTACATAATTTGTCAAACATCAGCTCCAATGCAGAACACACACAGAAATGATGGAGTGACTTTTAACCCAGCCATCCAATCACAGTGGAGGAGGGGCGGGACAAATACAACACCGACCAACAGCCACATTTTGCTTGTACAATGTCAACAGATGACAACAACAAGCATAAAAACGGAGCAAAATGATTGAAAACAAGAGCCAGAGCAAATACTTCACATTGTATCGACATTTTTATATAGAAACGATACAGAAACAAACTATCTGTTAAATGAGATACTAGTAAAACTTATTTAATTATTCAACAAGAAATAGGCAGAGTTATTCATTGTGCAACACAATTCGGATACCGCATGTCAACTTACAGTGCTTGACATTTTCGTAGTGAAGAGTTTTTTTTACCGCTTTGAACTCATCGTGACCTCTTTGTATGAAAATGATGGATACAGCGCGGGTGCGAGCATGGGCGTGCCATGACCCGTGAGTGACTGATTACCATGGAAACTTGAAATTCACATAATCCTGGTACCTGAATTTAATTATTCTTGGCGTAGCGCCTTCCATGTTCAGTCACGACTGTCAATGCTCTTACGTTAACTCTTGCCTGCTGCGTCACGTGGTTAGGTTGCGGTGCGTTCAAAAACAGATATTTATTAAACAAAAGACAAGTTATTTCGAGTCATTTAACTGAAGTCTGAGTCAAGTCTCAAGTCATGAATATCAAGTCAAAGTCAAGTCAAGTCTTTTATTAATATTTGTTCATGTGACTCGAGTCCCCCACCTCTGGCATGGACGTCACTATCCAGCCGGAACACGCCCCTCTCAGCCTGAGTGAGTGGCAGAAGAGCTGCTGCGTGACTGGATTTAATAGGGGAAACTGCGAAAACTGCAAGTTTTAGTTTAAACTAAAGGTTGGACTCCATATAGTGTTCCTTACAACTTACCAAAGATCCGGTCATCCATGGATATTGACATGAACGTTTCCTGACATTTATTTGTGCCTGATTTCGACGCCAATGAAATACATAAATCAAATTTGCCTGTGAATGCTTTAAATGAATACAATATACGTAGGTCTAAATCCTGGTAACCACTTATATCAATGTGATATCGTCATATCGACTCGTCCAGCCCTAAAACTTGTATAGTTTTTATCAGTGTTTATTTGAAAACATCCAATAATGCAGAATCTAAGATGTAAATATTTAATTGATGAGTTGTCAGTACAATATTTAACAATATATAGGGTATGACTTTACCACAAATTTCAACATATTGACACAAAATGATAACTGCAAATCCACGTTTCGCTGCATGGAGTCCAGTTTCTAAATGAGTAGAATTAATGATGGCCCCTTTAAGAGCTGCGCACTCCTTGTTGAACTGTCTGCATTGTATGTGCGCCTCGAGCACCCCCGGTTATTTCTGTCTTTCTGTTGCTCTTTTTAATGTTATTTTTTTTTATTAAGTAACGCTGTGGACTTAGAACGTTTGTGATGGACAGTTACACAAGTTTTACGTGGTATAAAGTACGAGTTGTGAAATGTCAATCGGCTCCGTGAAGTCTCTAGCCAAGCGAGCTATCCCTATTTCCTCCGGACACAATGTGTTACAAGTTGTTTCTGTGAATTGCAACAATCCATTTGCTTCTGTTTTCTGTAGCTTTCGTCAGTCTTTAAAAATATACCACAGATTTACAATCACTCTCAAAGCTCTTTCCCGTTTTAAATGTGTTTTGTGTGTTTTTCGCGGCATTCACACTTAAAACCAATGCTGCCGCTCAGTCTTTCTGCCACTCAGTGGGCGTAACCGCAGTCACTCCGGCCAACGGTGACATCACGCGCATACCCTCTATTGGCTTTGGGGGAACAGGGAATCACATGACAAACAGGAAGCAGGAAACATGACTAAGGCAAAAATACAAATTAAAAGACATGAAAACATGAACCAAAACCCAAACCAACGTGACATAAGTAAAAGTAATCATTTGAGAGAAAATCTTAAAGTGACAGCACAGAAGCCCAATAGTAAACATTCTGCTTGTCCTTAAAGGGATAGTTCAACCAAAAATCTAAATTCTCTCATTATTTACTCGCTCTCATGTTGTTCCAAACCTGTATTCATTTCTTTCTTGTGCTGGACACAAAATAATATATTTTGAAGAATGTGGGTAACCAAACTGCTGGTCCCCATTGACTTCCATAGTAATATACTTCCAAAATATACTATGGAAGTCACTGAGGACCAGCAACTGTTTGGTTACCCACATTCTTCAAAATAACGTTTATGTTCAACAGAAGAAAGAAACTCATTCAGGTTTAAAACAACTGGAGAGAGTAAATGATGACAGAATTTTCATTTTTGGGTGAACTATCCCTTTAATGTTAATACATGTATTATTGTTATCTTGTTACAGGTCCATCTGTTGATTTTATGTCATTATTTAGGTATTTAATTAAAACTGCCAATTTTGTACATTTACATGTTTTTTTTTATATATATATAAGAATATACTTATCTTAAGTTATTTTATTTGTAGTTGATTGTTCTGCACTTTTGCACAATGCTTTTTTTTTTTTTTTTTTTACCAAAAGCATTTAAAGTGGTTAACTTGTTTACAGTAAATGCATTGTCTGCTGTTTTTTTTAAAGGATTAGTTCACTTCAAAATGAAAATTCCCTGATCATTTACTCACCCCCATCTCATCCAAGATGTTCATGTCTTTCTTTCTTCAGTCGAGTTTTTTAAGGAAAACATTCCAGGATTTTTCTCCACATAATGGACTTCAATGGCAACCAACGGTTGAAGGTCCAAATCAATGCAGTTTCAAAGGAAGGGCTTCAGAGGCTCTGCACAATCCCAGCTGAGGAATAGGGTCTTATCTAGACAAACCATCGGCCATTTTCTAAAAAAAATAAACATTTATATACTTTTTAACCACAAATGCGTGACTTCGGTGTTGTGCTTCTTCACGGCATATGACGTCATCACGTCGGAAAGGTCACGCATGTGACGTAGGTGGAAGTACCGTAGGTGGATGCCATCCCTGCCCGTTCTGTCACAGCCGTTAAAACCGTCCATGTCTCTGCTACGTCATGGCCTCCTGATCCACAGTGGTCTTCGGCTCTGTCTGTTCCCACCTTGCAGGTCTTCAGCTTAGTGGTCTCCTGCCTTGCCGGCACAGGCCTGGCTCTCCATCCCTCCCCCTAGTCTGTCTCTGCTCCATCTCCCTCCTAGACTCTTGGTCTGGACAAAGAAAAACATTGGTTTGTCAAAAAAGAGATGCAGAACATGAAAAAGAGTTAAACAGCAATATTGTGAAGATTGAAATAGGAGTACAATCTGCTGAATGATGTGTATTTTTTGTGAACATGAAAAAGTATTACTGTATGTTCACAGCACCACAAATTACAAGTTGAAACCCTCAGCATACTCTTTTAGTAGATTAGCTAATAGAGTCAATTTCTTTGCACATGCTATCAATTTTACACGTTTTTATACATGGAAACCTTTAGTAATGTGTACCATCCAGAATTTTGTTCTGTGTACATGCATATCTTTAGAAGGTTGAGTTTTGTGGTGACCAGATGAGGGGACAGTAGGCTAAATGTGTAGCCAGACGTTTGACTTGCAGCATACATTCAATCCTGCTCTTGGAGGGCCACTTTCCCTCAGAATTTAGTTCCAAACACCTGGAAGATTCTAGTGATCCTGAAGACAGTTGATTTAGCTGTTTTAGGTGTGTTTAATTAGGTTTGGAGTTAAATTCTGCCGGAAGGTGGCCCTTCAGGAGCAGGATTGGACACCCCTGGCTTGCTTGGACAGGAGGTGGTGACAGTGATCAATCACAGTTCATTATGTTTTTATCTCCCCCTATAAGGGAGATAATATATTATCTAAAAATTGTTTAGACAAAAAGTAACCGAAATTTATGAAAAGAATAATAATTCATGTAAACAGTCTTGGTTAAACTGAAAACACCATTATTGTGACCATTATTTCTGTCTATCCAGGTATGATTAAGTATGATTGAAATTGATTGAGTGTGTGAAATATGATGTATGAAAGTATTCAGTTCTGCTTGTGGATATCTAGTTTACTTACTACTAAGTGCCTCAAAGAAAATTACGAATGTAACCCGGTTCCCTGAGAAGGAAACTCTGAAGAAAGACTGCATCAGTTGCTTACGCTATGGGAACACCCCCAGTGTGCGCTGGTGTCTGAAGCATGTGTGAAACCACGGCAATGCAATTGCCCATAGCAGTCATATCACATCACTGGTGTGCCGGCATAAAACATCATCAGCTTCGATTTGTCTGAAGGACAAGGTTCTCTGGGGGTCCGTGAGGCGACTACCCCCAGGCAAAATGCCACCTCTAATATAAAAACGGGAAAATGGTAGTGCTGTAAAAGTTCAAATACATGACATCCAATCAAATTACCTCATCTTTAGCGGTCAAAACTGACTGCATCCACACAAGCAGAGTGCACGTGGTCGGTTGCGTGCAGAGTATGCTGCCTTAGCAGATCACGCTACTGCCATTCTCGACAATAGACACAAACTGTGCATAGAGATTGATGTAAGACTCTAACTCTATTTGATATAGAAACATAGCCTGAGTGAGTTCTTGTTTTTAATGTTGATAATATATTATATATAAAAATAATGATATTATATGAGCAACAATGCAATTTTTCCCGAATATCCACACGATTGCAAATTATTTTATGGAACAGTTCAACAAACAAAAAGGTAATATTAAGTGACATACATTTTAAACACAGTACTGACAATAGTGTTTGCTCTATTTTGCAACAAAATAATAGCTCTACCAGAAAGACTCAGAGGGCAGGTGAAAGTTTACGTGATATTTATTCCATAAATTATTAACAGATGGCAGTGAGCTACAGTGATTCTTGTATAGTAGTATAGAAAAGTTCTTTGGCGTAGGTGTATATGTGTTTAAGCTCTGAAGAGCGCAAAAGGTTTGTATTTACAATGCATTTTACGGTGTTGAAAAGCCAATCATGGACATGTCTGTTGAGTGCATGAATGCAATGGCCAATCGGAGGGGTTTACGTTAGCGCAGAATCCACACAAACAAGATCAAGAGTTTCAGCGCTTGTTTACTGGCTGAATTCTGCCTGCTCGCGAATCCTCTCATTGTAACCAACAAGTGTAAAAGATTCATGGTGCACTGTAGTCAGACTAAAACAGGTGTTTTCACTAGAGTGCATGTATTTAGCTGAAATGAAAGCTCTAGCGTAAGTTCTGCCAGGAAGACTCAAATGTTACGTCACTTATTACCTTCAGATCTAACCTATCATGTTCTAATACCGGGAGTATAAAAGATCGGTACTTACACATGTCTGAGTTCGCAGATGCTGACGCCAACATTTACCTCCATCCTCCCCACCACCACCAGGATGGTTCCTTCCCATACCTCCCAGGGGGTCGGCTGCGCCCCTGCCTTCATCTTCAGGCAGGAAATGCAGAGTCCGTTACCCTCTAGACGTGAGCTACAGACGGGGCCTACGCCAAAGAATCTCTTAATATAATACTTGCTGGTCTGTCAATAAGTTAACGCTTGTTACTTCATCTAGCCTCCCGAGTCTTTCTGGTAGAACTGAAGTGTTAGACAGTTTCATAGTGTTTATAAAGGGAACGCACTTTGCTCGCTTTCAGTATTCATTGACAATTTGAATAATGTTATGTTTCAATGCTGCTATTTCGGGTGTGGTTCGGGATGCAATCTTAATGTTAAACGAATCGGATCGAGTACGGAATTAAATTAGTGCTGCTGTTGAATAATGGGTCGAACCTTTGTTGTGTAAAAAACCTTTGATATACCCAAAATATGTTGGTGTGAGAGTATACATATATCTGTTTAATTCATAATCGTAGCCAGAGGGCGCCATCTCGCAGAAAGTCTGTAAGTGAGTCAAGTCTTAACACTTATGACGTTCTAGGAAATCCCTAATATGGACAAAGGCATCCAGATATATCCAATAAAACGCAGATAGAGACATATTAACCGAAGGAACATGAAGACAAAAGCACACGATTACTATAATATATGGTCTATTTATGCTCCAGCAGACATATTGAGTATTTTCACAAGAATAAAGCATGTTTATAATGAAATGCAAATGACATAGCCTTTATCACAGCACGTGATTACAAAAGGAAGTTATTTAAAAAAAAAAGTGAGTTTGAGCAAAAACGTGACAAACTCTTAGTGCTTGCAAGATGAAAAAAGCAGTATTTAATGCAAACCGATCGATGCACTGATGTAAGTGCTGTACTTCAAAAGCACGCTCAGCATATAATTATTTTAATTAGAACATAGCGATATCATAACGCTGAGCCAATTTGCGATTCCATCTTAACTTCGGTTAATCATGCAGCCATAGATTAACTTTACACAAGAACGAGCCACAACAAGCACTCATTTCGCACAACTAAGCGCTCAGTCTCATACACATGCGTGCCACTGCACTACAGCCCTGCTTATGACATAAAATGTATATTGGAGTATGTGAGAATAAGAACAAAAGAGTAACATTGAAAAGGAGTAAAAGAGTAAAAAAAAATTCTACACCCAATTGACATCAAAAGTGCATAAAACAATGAAAATACGTAACACTGAGATGAAATGGCTGATGTAGTGGTGACAAAATTAAGAACATTACAACATCGTAGTAGGACAGTCAAACGACCGCTAACCTTACCTGTGTGATTATTTCATATTTCAATAGGCTATAGCGTGCACTGCGAAAGGGACATCGTTTACACAATTGTTCACAGAAGCTTAATTTTAAATTAAAATATGTAAATTTAATGGACTATGATAAAGTCCCAACTGGAAAAGGAACGCCAGTGCCATCACCTGCGATCATAAAACAGAGAGTTTAGTGCTTATAGTGCTTACACTGGAAGTTGTCACAGTCACCAGCTCACTCACCGCATCTGCACTACACTTCCCATAATCCTCTCTGCTCACCACCTGCACACACTCGTTCACAATCACCAGAGTACTGACTCGCTGCACCTGCACCTCATCATAAACTCACCCTTTATATTCACCGTTCACCATTCACTCCTTGTCTGGTCTTGTCACAGTATACGCTGTTCAACATTAGACTCCTTACCTGTCAACCTACCTGTGATTCGGCTTGTCTAATCTCCGTCTTCGTATCCATCGCCACCATTGTCACCTGCGAGGAATATCCACCTTCTTCACCAGCTAAGTCACCATCTACATCCAGCAAGTCACCATCCACTTCCCATCGCCTGGTTCCCGCTGTTCACCTACACTCTGCTTTAAAATAAACATCTTTATCACTTACCTGCCTGTCTGTTCCCTTCTGCGTTGTGACAGAAGACCAGACCATAAATATGAGAAACGGGGAGATCCCTTCTATCAATGTCGCCTCTTTGAATGGCAGTGAAATAAAGGAAGGTGCCACAGTCTTTATTTTCCAGAAGGGCAGAGACCTGGAAGAATATGTCACTGAGTTCATCACCATCAGCCACCGAGCCACTTGCAGTGACCTTACCCTTATGGAGGGATTTTGGTGCGGGCTCGACGATGGGACCCGCTATGTAATGCCCCGAGGAGGCACATCATGGACGCTGGAGCAGTATATTAACTTTGCACTTTGGATAGAGGGATCCTTGTTTGTCGTTGGCAAAGCAGAGGAGGACTCCATCACCATCGTTCAGGCCCACCTCACACCTGTAATGCAGCCAGACACTGACCATCATCCAGAGTCTCGTCCTGCCAAGATGGCTGCCAAGCCTGCATCGCCTGTCCCCGTCCAGCGTCCTGTACTGTCTCCTGTCCCCATCCAGAGTCCTGTACTGTCTCCTGACCAGCGTCCAGAGATGGCTCCAGCACCTGACCAGCGACCAGAGATGGCTCCAGCCCCTGACCAGCGACCAGAGATGGCTCCAGCCCCTGACCAGCGTCCAGAGATGGCTCCAGCACCTGACCAGCGACCAGAGATGGCTCCAGCCCCTGACCAGCGACCAGAGATGGCTCCAGCCCCTGACCAGCGTCCAGAGATGGCTCCAGCACCTGACCAGCGACCAGAGATGGCTCCAGCCCCTGACCAGCGACCAGAGATGGCTCCAGGCCCTGACCAACGACCACAGATGGCTCCAGCCCCTGACCAGAGTCCAGAGAGGACTCCGTCTCCTTCCATCCCGAGTCCAGAGAGGACTCTGTCCCCTGTTCCGAGGTCTGGGAGTACTCCATTCCCCGTCCAGGGTCCAGAAAGGACTCCAACCCATGAGCTCGCTCCAGCTTATGGTGCGAGGACGCGCCTCCGGGGAGAGGAGAGTAATGTCACAGTCACCAGCTCACTCGCCGCATCTGCACTACTCTTCCCATAATCCTCTCTGCTCACCACCTGCACACACTCGTTCACAATCACCAGAGTACTGACTCGCTGCATCTGCACCTCATCATAGACTCACCCTTTATATTCACCATTCACTCCTTGTCTGGTCTCGTCAGAGTATACTCTGTTCCACATCAGACTCCTTTCCTGTCAACCTACCTGTGATTCGCCTCGTCTAATCTCCTGTCTTCCGTCCGTCTTCCTGGTTCCTGATCCTTCGTCTTCGTATCCATCGCCACCATTGTCACCTGCGAGGAATATCCACCTTCTTCACCAGCTAAGTCACCATCTACATCCAGCAAGTCACCATCCACTTCCCATCGCCTGGTTCCCGCTGTTCACCTACACTCTGCTTTAAAATAAACATCTTTATCACTTACCTGCCTGTCTGTTCCCTTCTGCGTTGTGACAGAAGACCAGACCATAAATATGAGAAACGGGGAGATCGCTTCTATCAATGTCGCCTCTTTGAATGGCAGTGAAATAAAGGAAGGTGCCACAGTCTTTATTTTCCAGAAGGGCAGAGACCTGGAAGAATATGTCACTGAGTTCATCACCATCAGCCACCGAGCCACTTGCAGTGACCTTACCCTTATGGAGGGATTTTGGTGCGGGCTCGACGATGGGACCCGCTATGTAATGCCCCGAGGAGGCACATCATGGACGCTGGAGCAGTATATTAACTTTGCACTTTGGATAGAGGGATCCTTGTTTGTCGTTGGCAAAGCAGAGGAGGACTCCATCACCATCGTTCAGGCCCACCTCACACCTGTAATGCAGCCAGACACTGACCATCATCCAGAGTCTCGTCCTGCCAAGATGGCTGCCAAGCCTGCATCGCCTGTCTCCGTCCAGCGTCCTGTACTGTCTCCTGTCCCCATCCAGAGTCCTGTACTGTCTCCTGACCAGCGTCCAGAGATGGCTCCAGCACCTGACCAGCGACCAGAGATGGCTCCAGCCCCTGACCAGCGACCAGAGATGGCTCCAGCCCCTGACCAGCGTCCAGAGATGGCTCCAGCACCTGACCAGCGACCAGAGATGGCTCCAGCCCCTGACCAGCGACCAGAGATGGCTCCAGCCCCTGACCAGCGTCCAGAGATGGCTCCAGCACCTGACCAGCGACCAGAGATGGCTCCAGCACCTGACCAGCGACCAGAGATGGCTCCAGCCCCTGACCAGCGTCCAGAGATGGCTCCAGCACCTGACCAGCGACCAGAGATGGCTCCAGCCCCTGACCAGCGACCAGAGATGGCTCCAGGCCCTGACCAACGACCACAGATGGCTCCAGCCCCTGACCAGAGTCCAGAGATGGCTCCAGCCCGTGACCAGAGTCCAGAGAGGACTCCGTCTCCTTCCATCCCGAATCCAGAGAGGACTCTGTCCCCTGTTCCGAGGTCTGGGAGTACTCCATTCCCCGTCCAGGGTCCAGAAAGGACTCCAACCCATGAGCTCGCTCCAGCTTATGGTGCGAGGATGCGCCTCCGGGGAGAGGAGAGTAATGTCACAGTCACCAGCTCACTCGCCGTATCTGCACTACTCTTCCCATAATCCTCTCTGCTCACCACCTGCACACACTCGTTCACAATCACCAGAGTACTGACTCGCTGCACC
Source organism: Coreius guichenoti (assembly GCA_039654105.1). NCBI lineage: Eukaryota > Metazoa > Chordata > Actinopteri > Cypriniformes > Gobionidae > Coreius > Coreius guichenoti. Next base: position 3,710,773 of record CM077174.1, on the reverse strand, counting down.
TGCACCTCATCATAGACTCACCCTTTATATTCACCATTCACTCCTTGTCTGGTCTCGTCACAGTATACTCTGTTCCACATCAGACTCCTTTCCTGTCAACCTACCTGTGATTCGCCTCGTCTAATCTCCTGTCGTCCGTCCGTCTTCCTGGTTCCTGATCCTTCGTCTTCGTATCCATCGCCACCATTGTCACCTGCAAGGAATATCCACCTTCACCAGCTAAGTCACCATCATATATAATGAACATTATATATGATTAATATTTTAAGTAATATATGAATTGTTATTAGTTAAATGTGTCATAATGTATTAATTCCCTAATAACATATTATAACTAATAGCGTACTGTAAATTAATTTGTTAATTACCACAATGGATCGAATGATTTGCAAAGGTATCATTATGTTTTGACTTTACTTGTTGAGGCACATGACTGTTAACTAATTCAAAATGAATTTAAAACCCATAACAACAATGACATATTACTTACCAATTAGTTAATAGTCATGTGCCTCAACAAGTAAAGTCATAACATAATGATACCTTTGGAAATCATTAGCTAATGATTAAAGCAGAAAACTGGAAGTTGAAATGCATGGCTTCGATGCATTGTGGTAATTAACACATTAATTTACAGTACACTCTTATTTATAATATGTTATTAGGGAATTAATACATTGACACATTTAACTAATAATTCATATATTACTTAATCTATTAATCATATGTAATGTTTATTAGTTGCTGATCCAGTAATCATTAATTAATGGTTTAGTTCTTCATGAGTCATACATTACCTCATGATTATCTGTGCATTTGTTAAGCATTATTTAATGCATATTAGTGCACCAGTATTGTAAACAACAATTCTTATTTAATATCTATTATTGAGTAAAATTTACAACAGATATAATCTCATGTGCACTGCTATTACTATGTACATATCAATCATCATAAAACTATGTCTGATTAAAACTGAGGGAGAACCTTAGTCTCTGTCTTTCCAAGCCACGGTTTTGAAAGTGTTAATGTGAACAATGAGCCTGGTCCCCTCTCCTTGCAAGGGTGTCGAAGTCTGGAGTGATCTTTGATGTAAAGATTCTCAGGATAGCTGACAAGTGGCTATTTGTTAAATTTGATCTGTGGTGGGATTTGTTGTAGTTCATGACTGAGTAGGTTTGTTCACACACATATGTGGATCCAAATAAAACAAGCATTCTTTGGTCATGCTTTTTAATGTTTGGGAATTTTTTTTCATCCAGTGAGGCATGAAACTGGTTAACTGGTGCTGTCTGAAACTTCTCCTTCAAAGTACTGTCACACTGGATGTCGATAAGTTCCAGTTGTGTGTATGGTGGTGCTTTCTCACTGTCAAAAGATAGGGGGAATGAGACGAGTTCAAGCTCAGTCTCAATTTTTGCAAAGTCTTTGAAGCGACGGGAAAATTCTGCATGCAGGTCGATCAAACTGCTGCTGTACCTCTCAATGCGAGACTGTGTTATTGGTGTGTTTAGTCCGGTCAGTTTAGGAAAATGAGCAAAATCTCGGCTGGATATCTGTCTAGAGAACAATACAAGCTTGGCCTTGAATGCTTTCACATTGTTGTACAGTTCATGGACAAAAACGTCCTTTCCCTGAAGTCTCAAATTAAGATCATTCAGATGCCTCAGTGTGTCCACACCAAACGTGAGGTCGGCCAGCCAGTCTGTGTCTTGTAGTTCAGGGAAGTCGTCAGTTTTACTAACCACATTGAGGAACGTTGCTATCTCACCTTTTAGTTCCCGGACAAGGTGAAACACTTTGCCGAGACTTAGCCAGCACACATTTGAATGGGACAAGAGGTCATGGTGCTCTGCCTCCATTTCGTTAAGCAGCTGAATGAACTGCTGATGGTTAGGCGCTCTTGCCCATGTAAAGTTGACAAGCTTCACAACCACTTTGACAACATTTTCTAGCTTCAGCACACTTTTACACAAGGCTTCTTGGTGTATTATGCAGTGAAGAAAAATCAGTTCTTCTGAGTTCGGGCTTTCGTCTTTTACTTTGTCTTGTAACTTTTTTAGCAGTCCAGTGTTTTTACCGGTTAGATTTGGCGATCCATCAGGTTTGTCAGCTTTCTCCACGGCAGGTTATTTTTTTCCAAGCAGGTGGACACACTTTCATACAAATCCACGCCTCTGGTCGTTCCCATCATTGATTCCATCCCGAGGAGTTCCTCTGTTATTTCGAAATTTTCGTTTATTCCTCTGACAAAAATCAAAAGTTGTGCAATGTCTGTGACGTCAGTACTTTCATTAAGTGCGATAGAAAAAAGACTGAAGCCGTCTGCTTTTTTTTTTAGTTCAGAGAGCAGCTCTTCAGCAATCACTTCCACGCGCCTGGTAATTGTTCTCTGCTATAAGCTAATTTTCTCAAACTGACTTTTAGAAGCAGTCAAGTCAAGTCACCTTTATTTATATAGCGCTTTTTACAATGCTGATTGTTTCAAAGCAGCTTCACAGTGGTAAGCAGGAAAATAATGCAACAGAATTTGATTCGGCTGTACAGCCGCTCTGGAGAAAACGGTGATGTCATCCAGCTCAGTTCAATTATCATATAGTGTCAATGCGGGCAGATCAGTAATATAGTTGAAATTTAAGTGTCCCCAACTGAGCAAGCCAAAAGCCAAAGGCGACGGTGGCAAGGAACCAAAACTCCTTCAGGGCCAGAATGGAGAAAAAAACCTTGGGAGAAACCAGGCTCAGTCGGGGTGCCAGTTCTCCTCTGGCCGACGAACAAATAGTGTATGATTATGATTCTGGCAACATTACAGGTCAGAAGTCATATTAGATCAATAGATATTCGTAGGATTATTCGAAAGATTGGAGTTGTAAGGCCGGGGACGGGTTTAATGAGGATGTCGTGTCGATGCGGCATTTACAGGGGGAAGTTTAATTGACACTATTGTCTCTACAGACACTTCAGGGATGTGTTGGTCATGTCTAGGCATAGGTCCACCATCTGATCTGGATACGGCCCGGATCCGGCCGACTGCAGTAAACCTCGGGATAAACAGAGAGACCATACTGTCTTTCACAAGTTCACCATCCTAAAAAAGCTTGCTGTGCTTTGTAATTTTATGTGCCAGTACATAACTAGCTTTCGTTACAGATTCTTGAATAGAGCACTGTTTCTTAAATGTATTTTGCTGGGCTTTTAAGTTTGTGGAAAGTTTTAAAGCTTTGTTTGCCTTTTCTGCAGATGACAGGTTTGCAGCATAATTTAAATGCTTGCATGAAAAATGACGACTAAGGTTGTACTCTTTTAAAACGGCAATACTTTCTTGGCATATTAGACATACCGCCTTGTGTCCGACACTGGTGAAGAAGTATTTTGCTGTCCATTCTTCGTTGGACACGCAACATTCAGAGTCCACTTTTCTTTTTTTTGCCACACTCATTTTTTTCGTCAGAGCTATTACTGCCTGTATTCTAATTCTACAGTAGGCCCTAACTGTAGGCTGCGTGCTATACTGCCATCTATTGGCGTTCGCCTGTGTCGCATCAAATTAGTAATACTGAACCAAAACCGTTACTCGCGTGTAATATTTTTAAAAACTCCCTCGCGGGCTGGATGAAAATGTTTGGCGGGCCGTAGTTTGACCCCCTCTGCATTAGAGTCTTCCTGGTAGAACCTATGCTAAAAGCTATCATTTCCAACGAAATCCACAGTAGAACTGTTGTGTGTCTCCAACACGCAGAGGTGTTTCATTAGTGAATGAATCTGCAGCTTTGAACGAATCGGGAGAGTCAGTGATTCCCAATGTCAATGATGAGCCATTCATAAATACAGCCACTTGCTAAGTTACTGAATGAATGAATGCCATACTGAACAAACGCCTGCTCGCCAGCTGTGACTTTGAATAAACAGTGGCAAGCCAAGCATAGTCCAGCCTGAGACTGCCTCGGGTTGCCATACGTAGATGCATGACAAGTAAGAATGGGTGCCGAACTCTGCACTTTTAAGGGCACCGAATGAATTACATAGGTACTACCGAGTACCGATTCACATTAAATCAATCGGTGCCAAATTTCGGTATCTGAGAACGCATCTGGTGATATAGATAGTGTCTGTGAATATTAAACCACAAAAAGACTATTTAAATACGAATCCTGCATACTCTGTGTGTCTCTGTGTGAATGAATGACCTCACACACACACACACACTGAATCGCGTGTGACTTCCAGGTGTGTTTCCATCTCTGTGAAACTGTGAAAATAATGTGTAAATAAAGTGAACCTAGCTCATATTGCATTCCCATGTCAAACTCACTACACATACAGAGAATCAGCATTTACTGTGAACTGAGGTATTCTGATTCTGAAAACACTGTAAGCTGAATGTGTGTAACACAGTGCTGCTCTTCACTCTGAAACACAGCGCAACAGACTATATACTTAATTAAATTGCAGCCTTTGAATTGATAATCACACTAAGCAGACTTTTTTTCAACTGTGCAGCCACATTTATTTAAATTTTATTTATTTAATTGTATTTATTTTAACTGGGCAATCTGAGGCTGAGACTATGTTGCCATGGTGTGGGGAAGGCCTCATGCTGAAGCCCTGACCCTTCTTTTTAGGAAGCTGCCATTGGTGGATACGCTGGAAATTGTCTCTTCTCTGAGAAGTGGGCCCTCAGATTTTTGAGCCAAATGGATTTGAATGCAGCTTCCAAAAGACAAATAATAAAAAATAATAAAAAAATAATATTTTTAAACTTGATAATGTGATTAGAACAATCAATCCGTCACGCCATCAACTGCTAAATTCAAATCTGTGTTCGTGCTTTGGCTGGCGCTGAGCCAGAGATGGACGTGTTCACTTGTCATGTATCACAATTATTCAGTGTTTACTCTAATCTTAGAATATTGTAGGTAGCCTACAAAATGTGCCCCAAAGTTGTCGTCTTTTGGTGAATTTCGTAGTTTTGAAGCATAGCCTATAGGCGATTCGTGCAGAACATTGAGTTTTCGCATGCTAGTGGTTTGGGGAATCCATCCAAAATTTTGGAAAATATAATTTTTCAAACTTCTGGTCGACACAGCATACACTAGGTAATGAAGGACAGCCTCTGATTCACAAAATGCGCTGTCAAATGCCGTGATAAGGTGCAGTTTGCCTTGCGTTGTCAGTGCTTATATACTTTAAAGGGATCATGAACTGCATTGTTTTCCTGGGGTGCACTTATAATGTTAGTATGATTTTTACATCAAAAATTGTCATAATTTATAAATAAAAGGCACTTTTCCTACCCTGATTTTAGCCCTCTGCTCTGAACGCTCTGTTTGAAGGGGCGTGTCTGCTGTGAGACTTCAGTGTAAACGCCCACTGCTGTGATTGGCTGCTGTGAGACTTCAGTGTAAACGCCCACTGCTGTGATTGGCTGACATCTTTGTATATGAAATAGCTATAGCTAAGTACTACATGTTTAACTCTCTCAAAAACTTTTAGCATGATTTTACCATTACATCTCTCAAGGTTAACTAATCGTGAAAAGTGTTGATGGCTTTATATTCAGATCTATGGCATTATATTTAGCTCTATATCATTATATTCAGAATGTGGCATAAAAGGTTGCAGTGATGAGCATTGTAGCCGATCACAGACATGCTGAGCGCATGAAAGCAGTGATCTCGTCATTGCAACTCGATTTCTGCACTAATGAATGCTTTCATCTTAACTAACAGTGCAAACACAATGTAAATGAGATATTTGTTGATTATAATGGCAGTCCAGAACTCAGTCACTGATAAACTCACGCTGTTTGATTGACAACACCAGCGATTGTAAAGGGAGGGTTCTTTGATCGCTTTCTATATATAATTTAATTACAGTTTAAATAACAAATTATTTTCATCCTACTAAGAGAAACAATGTGAAGTTGACGTTTAGTCACTAGTTTGATTTACTGACACACAGACAAAGAACATCTGACTGTACATGAATCATTACATATCAGAAATCACTGGTCACAGATCAGGCATTAGATTTAACACGGTTACTTACATGTTGTTGTGGCAATACTGTCTGCAAAGTACTGTCTCCAAAATTGCTGACTGATTTACCAAAGATTCCACAGTGAAATGTACTGTATACAAATAAATAATGCTCAACTGAGACATTCACATTGTTGAAAATAAATAAGCACATTCCTAGCATTAGGATCCTTTGGAAGGTAATGTTATTTTTAGTCCAGTGATCCTGTTTCGCTCTCCTCTCCTCATCATCTCACACGCCAGTGGGCGGGGCCAAAGTTTGGAGAACACCTGAAAAGAGATCAGAAACATCCTCCATACAGAATCTCTCCAGATCCTTCAGATTCCCATGTTGGCGCTTCTTCTCTTCAGTTCATCACTCATTCTCTATAGTGTTCAGTTCAGGGGACTGGGGCAGCCATGGCAGAAGCTTCATTTTGTGCTCAGTGACACATTTTTGTGTTGATTTGTTTTGGATCATTATCTGTTGGTATTTGCTAGAATTAGGGATGCTCGTTTCGGTAAATTTTCCCGACCGATAACCGCCGCTCATTATCCAAATATTAACCGTTAACTGATAAGATTATAATATTGAATTGGCATTAAATAAAAATACAATTGACGAGTGTCTGTGGCCCGTTAAAAAGACACATTTTTTGCACGTGTTTATTTTACCGTGCAAACAGCAGCATACAGAACAGCTCAACAACAACAGAACCTGGATTCACATTATCATATTTTCACGCACCTCCAGCGTTTCTGATAACAGAGAAAAACAGAATAAAATAATATAAATAAAAAGCATAAAATAAATTGGCCTACACTAAATATTTTTCACTTAAATAATTAAATTAAGATGACAAAACAAAAATACACTGAATCCGTTTGAAGAACCGTAATAGTTTTTTCCGTCAAATAAAAGTAGCAGGCCTACCTCAATCCACACCTTGTGTTTTTTTTTTTTTTTTAAAGTAACACGTCTAAGTGATGTGGGGTTAGTCTGGAACGCAGCCTGTTGACAGAAAACACCCTCTCAAGCCTTGTTTATACTTTCGTCTGGCTCCGCAGTGCGAGCCTCCGCTGACTGCGCGCGCGCCTCCGATGACTGGGGCCAAGCGAAATGGGGTCTCGCGCTCACAACGCACACAACCGCCCACTCCGCGTTGACGTCATTTTTGCCACGCGCACCCTCGCGCTTGTGCGGACGCAAGGCTAAACAAGGCTTCAGATGGCACTGATGTCCCGGGGATACAGAGATAACGCCTCGCTAGAGTCGCCAGCCTCGGGAAGCGCCTTTCATTTGCTTTCCACCAGTCAGGAGCTTGCACTACTGCTGTATTTTAATACCACGTAGCATATTTTGCAAGTAACTTCGTCGCCCTTTCTGTCGAAATGGTCCCACACAGTAGGCCTACTTCTACTACTATGTCTGTGTAGGCACGTGTGGTTGCATGTGTCAACGCACCCCGTGAGTTAACAAATATAGCATATTTTTCTTTAACCGTGCAGCAAACAAACAAAAAAAACAACAACTTACAAATAAAAAAAATACCTTTTAAACCATTTAACTGATAGTATTAATCGGTCAAAATTCTTACTTTCAGTTAACGGTTAAACGGTCAATATGAGCATCCCTAGCTAGAATCCATGATACCATGTATCTGAACAAGATGTCCATGACCTCCAGCAAAAAAATAAGCCCACAACATTAAAGATCCAGCGGTATATTTAACTGTGGACATGGGGTACTTTTTATGCCTGTTTGCACCAAACCCATCTGGTGGGCTCATTTCAAAAAGCTCTTTTTTTAGTTTCAGCTGACCTTAGATGCCGGTCCAGTCGTGTCTGACAACTGAATATGTTGGAGTTTGTTTCTGGATGAGTGAGGAGGATTTTTTTTAAACCCTCCCAAACAACTTGTGGTGATGTAGGTGCTGTTTGATCATTTTTTTAGACGTTCTGACCCCAAGACTCAACTAATCTCTGCAGAGTCTTTGTCCACTCAAACTCTCCTCCTCACCGTGCATTAGGACGATATAGACACATGTCCTCTTCCAGGCAAATTTGTAACTTCTTTAGTTGATTGGAACTTATTAATTAATGCCCCATTGTCACAGTTATGTTCAGTTTGTTGTAGTTTTCATGGACTTTCAGTTTGTTTTCATCAGTCACATGCAGGGCCTGAAATTAACACCCGACCATGCGCCAAATGCGGGTGAATTTTGCAATTGGCGGGTAACACTGTCAATCTACCTGCCACATTGGCAGGTAGCCAATGAGAATTGAGTGATTCATTAGGAAGTTTGAGAGGATGCGATTGCTGTTTCAGAACGTTCATGCGATCGGAAAGAAGATGAGGCCCTTCTCTGACTACGTTTGGATGTGCGAGTAAGTATTAAACTGTTGGTGAGATGGGATGAGATAATGCAACGCTGACGTAGGCTACAGTACAATGACAGCTGCACAGATGTGTGTGCGTGTGCATGTTGGGAGTTTGGAACCGGTGAGAAAATGTCCGGTACCCAGTAACTTTACCAGTAATAATAATATTAATTTAGTTCTGCTTAATGGTTCCTGAACGCTGTAGCTAACAGCTGCCAGGACCTGTCTACATGACTAAATCAGCCATCGACACAGCCGCGTGTGATTTGTTTACATACGAGCTGCGGTAGGGCTATATCTGTGGACTCAGATTAGCAGCAGTCAGTATATGACTGTCTGTGACACGGGAAATCAATGAATAAAAAGATTTTAAAAAATGTATATTCTAAGAGTTATTATTACTTATATTGATTTCGTTAATAACTTGACAGCACTTAAATGTGTATTCTTACAAGTTAAAGAACAATGTCTGTGCAATTCCTGTTTTTCACCTTTATGAGGCGCAAAAAAAAAAAAAAACTGGCTGGTAAAAAGTCACTGTGGCTGATGGTCAAAAAAGTTAATTTCAGGCCCTGGTCACATGTGTTTCTTTGTGTGCATCTCAATCAGCTTCCTTGTTCAGTAGTTAGGGCACTGATCAGGACATAAGTCAATGGGCTGACTCCCTGATCAGTGCCCTGACTACTGAACTAGGAAGCTGATTGAGACACACCCCATGTCTTTGTTTCCTGCCACTCATTAGTTTCATTGGACTCTGATGCATCTTCTCAGCTGTTCGTTATTTTGTCATCATCACTGTGTATTTAAGTTCTTCTGTGTGCACTCTTCAGTTGTCCGGTATAGTTTGTGTGTTCGTGTTTCACACACTGTCTCGCTTGTTAGTTCTGAGTTATTTCAGAAGACAGAGCTGACCATATCCCTGGAAGAGGAGCCCCATGGTGAGACTGACCAGGGGTGTAAGCCCACAACACCAGAGGTTGAGAGAATGCTGGTGGAAACGGAAACTGAGGACTGGCTGATGGACTTCAATGCGGTGGTATCAACTCCCACCATATCCCGCTATTCTTCCTTCATCATCGCTGTTTCTAGACAGCATTAGGACCTGCATGGACTATAAATGACTTCCACTGATCCCGTCAAGTTTCCATCTGCCGCCATCACCGCAGAGCTCAGCCAGTCCTCCAGCCCGCCTCTGCTGGATGTTTGCAGCCCTTCGCCAAAATGCCTTCAAAAAGCTATTGGGGCTGCTGAAAGAGCCTACAGGGAGAGAGTGGAGTTAGATTATATTACAAAAGCAATAAATGTGTTTGGGGTACATCTGTCTCCTTACCAGATGAGCTTAACACCTTCTACGACACACATCCTGCTGGGAAAATTCCTACTGACTATGACAGCTGCCCTCTGATCCTAACAGTACCTGAGATGAGTAGATCCTTCAAGAGGGTTAAAAGCACTCAGAAAGCACCAGGGCCCAACAGCATTCATGGCCGGGTCCTGAGAGGTTGTGCTGATCAGTTAGCGAATGTTTTAACCAACATCTTCAACACCTTCCTGAGTATTAGAGTGATTACCATGTTTCAAGGGGAGCACCGCTTTCCCTGTTCCCAAGAAATCTGCCGTCTCCTGGCTTGAATTAAACACCATCACCCCCACACAATTTTTAGTCAAGTTAAAAGATCTGAGGCTAAACAGCTACCTGTGTAATTGGATTCTGGACTTTCTGACGTGCAGGCCCCAGAGGGTGAGAAGTGGCAACTGCATGTCCTCCACACTCACACTCAGCACTGGTGCTCCACAGGGATGCATTCTTAGCCCCTTCTGTATTCCCTCTTAACATATGATTGTGCTGCAAAACCCAGCTCAAATATTATCTGTAAGTTCTGTCATGACAACTCTCTAAGTGTTTGGCTTGGTAATGGATATGACAATGTTAATGTATTGTTAATGTATTAATTTGTATTTGTTCTTAGCAGACTAGATCTGCTATGCTGCTGCTGCAGAGCAAGTACAGAGACATGCCACTGCCAATACATACACAGACACACTGTTGTGAGCATGTAATACGTACTGCTGCTGCACAAACAGCATGCATGATATTATCACCTAACAGAGCAGGAGACAATTAAGATGAACAATACAAGCAAAGTGTACATGATGCTGTGAGTAAGACATATTGCTGCTGCACAGTTAAAAATTCATGCAGAAGACAAAGGAGATGAACAATTTTGCTGATGATGCAACCATCTTAGGCCTCATCTCCAATGGAGATAAAAGGTATTACAGGGATTAAATTACACACAGCATAGTGCGGTGACAATAACCTTTCCTTAAATGTCAGCAAAACAAAGGAGATGATTGTGGATTACAGGAAAACACATCAACAGAGTGGAGGTTCAAAGGGTAGAAAGCTACAAGTTCCTTGGATCTTTCCTGGTCCCACCATACAGATAGTGTATGTAGTGATTTGTGTACGGTAGTGAGAGGAGCTTGACAACGTCAGCGAAGCTCAGAGGACCATCAAGGACTGCAGCCACCCAGCTCACTGCCTTTCTGTTCCACTGCCATCTGGCAGATGTTTCAGAAGCATCCAGGATGATGCTGAAGACGGGGAGAGATACATAGTCAAGTCACCTTTATTTATATAACACTTTGTACAATAGAGATTATTTCAAAGCAGCTTTACAGGGATCCAGCTAGCTAGGCTAGATAGCATCTCTTCAACCCTTGGCATCGCCCCATAACATCCTCATCCAACCCCACAATGGCTGAATGATTTGATGTTGCAGGGTTAAATATGCAGGCTTAATGCCAGACTCCCATCCTCCAAGAAGAGAGCCAGGCAGAAGTGGAGCTTCTTTGTCACAACTTCTCCAAACAAAACTTTCAATATATTAACACAACTCTGACTTCCTTACCAACAATTTGCATATTTAAAAGAATACTGTTAGCGTAGGTTTATTAATGATAAAATTATGCAATGATGTATTATGATTTTTAAATGGTTTTAATAAGTAGTCTTAGAGAACGTCTAATAATGTGGTTCATGGATATTCGTCCGTGGAATTCGCCCCTTCTGACAGCCCTACAGATATCTTTACCATGGTTCAAAACGCAATGCATAGCACAAATTAAAATAATTGAAATTATATGTATAAATTGCATTAGTATCAAATGCAGATGCGTTGCAGGTGGTCAAATTATTAACGTGGCGTTGAACACATAATTAATCTCACCCATTAACTTCAATAGCCACAACTTTAACATGTATGTGAACATGCATAGGCTACCGAAAATGATGCACAGGTTTTTTTTTCTTTTTCACTTCTCAGCGACCGACAGCTGTTGTCTTTTCCTGGGCATAGTTGTCACAGCTTGTCATCGGAACTCGACAATGTCTCATCTCCTAACCTGATATTTTGATTTTTTTATTCAATAAATATATTTGTTTGACAGGGAAGCTGTGTGCGCAATTATATATATATACACACTATATTGCCAAAAGTATTGGGACGTCTGGCTTTACATGCATATGAATTTTAATGACATCCCGTTCTTAATCTGTAGGGTTAAATATGGAGTTGGCCCACCCTTTGCAGCTATAACAGCTTCAACTCTTCTGGGAAGGCTTTCCACAAGGTTTAGAAGTGTGTTTATGACTATTCTTCTAGAGGTGCATTTGTGAGGCCAGGCACTGATGTTGGATGAGAAGGCCTGGCTCACAGTCTCCGCTCTAATTCATCCCAAAGGTGTTCTATCGGGTTGAGGTCAGGACTCTGTGCAGGCCAGTCAAGTTCCTCCACACCAAACTCACTCATCCATGTCATTATGGACCTTGCTTTGTGCACTGGTGCGCAGTCATGTTGGAACAGGAAGGGGCCATCCCCAAACTGTTCCCACAAAGTTGGGAGCATGAAATTGTCCAAAATGTCTTGGTATGCTGAAGCATTAAGAGTTCCTTTCACTGGAACTAAGGGGCCAAGCCCAACCCCTGAAAAACAACCCCACACCATAATCCCCCCTCCACCAAACTTTACACTTGGCACAATGCAGTCAGGCATGTACCATTCTCCTGGCAACCAAACCCAGACTCGTCCATCAGATTGCCAGACAGAGAAGCATGATTCGTCACTCCAGAGAACACGTCTCCACTGCTCTAGAGTCCAGTGGCAGCGTGCTTTACCCCACTGCATCTGACGCTTTGCATTGCACTTGGTGATGTAAGGCTTGGATGCAGCTGCTCGGCCATGGAAACCCATTCCATGAAGCTCTCTACGCACTGTTCTTGAGCTAATCTGACCCTGTCGAGGCATGGACTCCACTAGACCCCTGAAGGTGTGCTGTGGTATCTGGCACCAAGATGTTAGCAGCAGATCCTTTAAGCCCTGTAAGTAGCGAGGTGGGTCCTCCATTGATCGGACTTGTTTGTTCAGCCCATCCACAGATGCTCGATTGGATTGAGATCTGGGGAATTTGGAGGCCAAGTCAACACCTCAAAACTCGTTGTGCTCCTCAAACCATTCCTTTTTGCTTTGTGGCAGGGCGCATTATCCTGCTGAAAGAGGCCACAGCCACCAGGGAATACCGTTTCCATGAAAAGGTGTACATGGTCTGCAACAATGCTTAGGTAGGTGGTATGTGTCAAAGTAACATCCACATGGATGGTAGGACCCAAGGTTTCCCGGCAGAACATTTATTGGTTTGCCCAAAGCATCACACTGCCTCCACCGCCTTTCCTTCTTCACATAGTGCATCCTGGTGCCATGTGTTCCCCAGCTAAGTGACGCACACGCACCCAGCCATCCACGTGATGTAAAAGAAAACGTGATTCAATAGACCAGGCCACCTTCTTCCACTGCTCCGTGGTCCAGTTCTGATGCTCACGTGTCACTGTTGGTGCTGGACAGGGGTCAGCATGGGCACCCTGACTGGTCTGCGGCTATGCAGCCCCATATGCAACAAACTGCGATGCACTGTGTATTCTGACACATTTCTATCAGAACTAGCATTAACTTCTTCAGCAATTTGAGCTACAGTAGCTCATCTGTTTGATCGGACCACACGGGTGGATCAATGAGCCTTAGCCACCCATGACCCTGTTGCCAGTTCACCACTGTTCCACCCCACAAGAGCTGCAGTTTTGGAGATGCTCTGACCCAGTCATCTAGCCATCACAATTTGGCCCTTGTCAAACTCGCTCAAATCCTTATTCTCCAGCCAGAGATGTTCACAAGTCTTTCATCTGAAGTCCGAGTCAAGTCTGAAGTCTTTATGCTGGAGTCCGAGTCAAGTCTGAAGTCTTTATCACTGGAGTCTGAGTCAAGTCTGAAGTCTTTATCACTGGAGTCTGAGTCAAGTCTGAAGTCTTTATGCTGGAGTCTGAGTCAAGTCTGAAGTCTTTATGCTGGAGTCTGAGTCAAGTCTGAAGTCTTTATGCTGGAGTCCGAGTCAAGTCTGGAGTCTTTTGTCACAAGTCCGAGTCAAGTCTCAAGTCATTACATGTCTTACTAAAAAAAAAAAAAAAAAAAAATTCTAAATTTTAAAAAAAATCTCATACTCAGAAAGATCATATTTTTTTTTAAATTTAGACAAAATATATGACCTTTCTATCATCTGTTTTGTTTGTAACAAAGGTCCTTAGATGTAAGGATACATCCAGCCTATTACGTTATAATCCATTATAATGTACAATACAAAACAATTGTCCTGGCAACAAGACGAGTAGTCATTTTCAATACAGTCGCTGAGTGGACACAAGATGGCGCCAGTAACGTTTGTTATACAGCGTTGTTATTGACGACAGTCGTTTAGAAAATATAAAATCTCGGAATGTTTCCCAGTTGTTTTAAGTCAATAGAAAACTGTACGCATGCTGATTGTGATACGTTAAAATATGCGCAGTAATAAATGGATTAACATCTTTCTATCTCTCTCGTAGACACACATTAAGAGAGAGAAAAGCTGCATATACTACGAAAAGATTGATAAAAGTAAAACGTAGTGCTAGGTTTAAAAGTTAGATTTTATTCATGTTTTAACAGGCTGGCAATCCAGAGGAGCCATGCAGCTACACCACAGTATAACAGCGAGCTGTGTGTGTTAATGTGACTAACCTTTGTGGATGCGATGTCTAATAAAATTCGATGTTGTCGTTCCGGTGTCTTTAATTGTTTTCCACACGTTCTTTGCATCTAGCCGATCTGACAAGGTAATAAATCCAAATGTGAGAACATATATGGCACGATGGATCCTGTCATGTTTCATGGGACTCTTGTCTTATGACATTTCGGAGTTACGCGCAATACACGGACATACGTAATCAAATTCTATGGCAAGGGTCTGATCTACCACGTCACGTATATGTGAAGCAGATATTATAAAATTCAAATAAAGCACAAATTCTTTATTTACAAAACCAGTAGTTAATGATTAAAGACTTGAGTTGTTTTTAAAATATTCACGAGTCCTTTTTGTCGAGTCGAGTCAAGTCTGAAGTCTCATAAAATGCAACTCGAGTGCGACTCGAGTCCGAGTCACTAACTCGAGTGCCCATCTCTGGCTCCAGCCGCCCAAAAAAAAGCTTGTCTTATACCAGATGCTAACTGGTAGATTGCGTTGGTCATTATGGAAATGATCCAGCTGCGTCTATGTTCATTAATGTGCGCGTCATCAGTAGATCACATGCAGAACTTTCCACTCCCATCTGCGCTTTTGTGGAATTGCGCTCTCACACTAATTTGCCCTGTTTAGTAAATCTGGCCCTTGATACTAATTAGAAAACATGCATTTTATAGGAATTGTGATATAACTGAAGTCCTTTTGTTTCTATAATTTGTGCTCTTAACTGTGGCCATTGAAAAGTTCTGAAGCTTTTCTGAAATGGAGTGAACCAGAGTGAACACAAATATGAGGAATTCCCCAGAACGAGGTTGGAGACATACAACACAGAGCCCCATGATCAGAGTACAGCCAACCATACATGAACAGAAATACAAGGATTGTTTAGAATGTCCTCAGCCAAATGCCTCTGGTATTCCTCGGAGCAGAACAGTTACTTCAGACACAATGACTGATTCAGCTGCCAACATGTTGACTTGCCAACAAGTCAATTTTAAAATAATATACAGTAATTTTATCGTCTTAATGATTTTTTTTTTTTGCATGTCTAGGTTCTGAAAATGAGTTATAACAGAGTTGAGAAGCTTGACAAGAACACATTTAGAGGCCTGGACAATCTTGTACGTCTTCATATGGACCATAATCACATAACCTTCATCCATCCAGAAAGTTTTTATGGATTAAAAATGCTGCAGTTGATCAACCTTGAGGGAAACCTACTCCAACAGCTTCATCCAGATACATTTATATCACTGCGGTTCAGCCAGATTTTGAAATGGTCATCTCTCAAGACCATTTACTTGTCAGACAATGCTTTAACCACATTGCCTGCTACTATATTCGCTGGCTGCTACAAGATTGAGAATCTCTTCCTTAGTGGAAACCCCTGGTCATGTGATTGTCGGATGGGTTGGCTTGTCCACTGGATAGAGAAACACCCTGGTGAGATTGGTCTATATTGAACACAAGAGTGTAAATAATATGCATATACATTTAATGAGAATGAATTTTGCTTTTGCAGGTGTTCTAAAATGCAAAAGAGACAGGAAGTTTCTCAAAGAACAGTGTCCCGTCTGTAAATTCCCAATTTCCTCCAGAGGCAGCAGCATTGTGCATTTGCAAAGTGACAGCTACACATGCACCAGACCACAGATTCATCCTCACTTAAAACAGAGGAATTTTACCTTGGGTGATGGTGACTATACCTCAGTCTCTCCTAAAGATTTTGTTGCACCCATTGGCATGTTGGAAATGAACATCACAGATCAATTCCACAATGATGCTAGGATAGCATGTATTGTGCAGAGGCCTACAGGAATGGAAAACTTAACTGCAACCTTTCAACAAAATGGCAAAGATTTAACAGCCCTGAGTGCAATTGTTTCTACATTGCTGATCTGCAACATTGATTATGACAATATACGCCAGATTTGGAACATTTTGGCTACCTATAGCGATTCCCCGATGAGACTTGAGCGAGGATTATTACTTTCTCTTAAACCAGATACAGTTTACACATACAAACAAGTGGATGACACTGCAGATTATATTTTTACAGAAATTGAAGCAAAAATCAAAGCCAATCCTGAATGGTTAATGCAAGGTACAGTCCTGCTACAGCTGGACCGTGTTACAACAACATTCCCGACCCTTACTATCAAGTATTTATCCAATGTTCAAATAGATGTTGACAGCAGCAAAGATAGTAGAGACCAGTATAGCTGGGCAATGATAAGAAGGGACAACCAGACCAGGACTGAACACTCAGTCCTTGCTGGTGGAGTTACTGAATTGAATTGCCAGACCGTTGGGGATCCTAAACCCATTGTAGAATGGATTCTACCAGATGGAAGTAAATTGCATGCACCATACAACAGTGAGGATCAAAGGATCGTAGTAACTTCTGAAGGAAGGCTTACTTTAAAATCGGTTGAAATTTCAGATACAGGTGTCTATCATTGTGTTACAACTAACTACCTGGATGCAGATGTTCTTGCCTTCAGGGTAACTGTGCTGCCCCTGGATACTGAAGAAGAAAAGATTAATGGGATCAGAGTCTCACTTACCCTTGGTCAGAACCTACTTCTTGACTGCACATCAGCCAGTAGTCCACAGGCTTCCATTCAGTGGATACTTCCTGACCACACAGTTTTATACAAATCCTATGGCAACAGAGAGCTCCACAAAAATGGCACTTTGGTAATACATGGACTGACATCCAGAGACACAGGGTTTTACAGATGTTTAGCTGGAAACTTTCTAGGAGCAGATATGATAGTTTCTCAAGTAACTATTCATGATGATTTGTCAAATAGCACAAGGCCAAAGGAATCTGGTGATCATGTTGTACAAATTATTGATGATAGCCAGAAACTTGGAAGTAGGTATCTCTCACAAAGGGTTAGTGAGGAGTCAAGGAGCATTACCTCAGGGAGACCATACACTTGGCTACAGTCCAGATTTCATAAGGTTCCCACTCGTAGAATAGGCAATGGAGGGAACTCTAGAAGAGTCTTTAATAAAAAGTACAAGAAAGAAGGTGCCACTTTCATCGATAAGTCTCAAATTAAAGGAGGAATTAAAAAGACAGTCAGTTTAGAGGTGTCTAAAACATTTAAAGAATCCTCTGACGACAAAGATGCAACCTCAGGGGATGGTATGTCTGAAGATGAATTTATTGTAATGACAACTACTCAAACACTTGAGCATAAACCAGTTAGCACCATTAAAACCACAGGTATTAAAATCCCAGAGAGTTACGAAACTGTCGACAGTGCTTTCATTGAAGTGATATCTGATGACACTAGTAACATCTTAAGAGCAAAAGAGAAAACTAATTTGGTTGCAGCAACATCACACTCTCATACTCAAACACCTGCCACCCCGATTACGGCCAGTTACACTTTGAGTAATTATGGGACTCAAAAAGATGAGACAACCCTTACTACAACCAAGTCAGATTATATGTTAAGTCATGGTGATGGTACAACCCTCATATATAATGAGAGAGCAACAAATAGACCCTTAGGGAAACTCATTACTCTCAAACCTTCTCTGAAAGAAGTTGCAGAGCTTCTGTTCTCTGGGGACTCAGAAGACGTTACCACTGGAGCTACACCACTTTACAACTTCCAGGGCCCAAATGTCACCTATTTGGAACCTAAGAGTCAGACCATATTAACAGCGGTCACCACAACCGAGGAAGACCGAGAAAAGATCACATTTCAGACCACTCAAAGAATCAAGTCAGAGCACCTTCCTGGGTCCACCATCATTTCCAAACACCAGATCCAAATTGTTCCATCCAAAAAGATGCAATCTGGAAAGAGACGTAAAATTCAGGGCAGACGTAGGATCATTCGGCCCAGCAAAATTACAGACATACAATCTTTACTTGATAAATTTAAACATCTTTCTATAAACAAGGAATACAATCTCACATTTTCACACACTATGGACAAAATCACAGATTGTGGCTATGGGAAAAGAGTTACATCTGGAGTGTCTACAGATAAATGCAAAACATCAGTGGATCAAAGCCTGGTCAACCCTACAGCTAGGTATCACATGCCAACTTCCTCTTTGAGAGTGACAGAAAAACCTGCTATGGCAACTGATTTGTCAGTCTCTGGAAAGACTTACACTGTCACTGATTCACAAATGCACTCTATGTCTGAAGACTCCAGTGATTTTAAAAGTTATTTTAATGCAACAGCGAAAGAATTAACTTTCACAACTACAACCACATCCACTATGTCTTCTAAAAATACACATGGGAAGATTCCATGGCATGGACCATTTGGACACAAGGGGGAACTGACAAAAACCCTCAGCAAGCATCAAAACCCATTTACGTTGTCCACTAATGAGGAGCAGATGACCTCTGCATCCACAGCAGAACCTTACAAGGCAAGAACGGAAGTACCTACTACAGAACTGCAGCTTACACATATTATAGCCTCTCCTCCAGCCAAAAGACACAATATCAATACTCCAGAGACATCATTTGATGACTCATCAGGTTCTTCCTCTTTTACAGAAACACATATCTCTGACAATAGCTTAACCCCATCTACAACACCTAAGTTTTTCAGCTTTCCAGCCTTTCATGAGCTGTTCACAACCACAGAGTCAATACGGGTTTCTCACACTCTAGCAGCCCCACCAACAATGAGGACTGCACTAAAGCAAGACACTGGTCAGAATAACTTCTCAGGTTCCCAAACTGTATTGTGGGGAAACCAAAAGCCTGGTTATCACAGACGAGGCTTCAGAGGGAGAAAGCCCATAAAAAAAGCAACCACAAAACCCCAAATTATCACAGTGACTAATACTGCTGACAAATTGGCCACAACCAGAGTGAACACAAATATGAGGAATTCCCCAGAACGAGGTTGGAGACATACAACACAGAGCCCCATGATCAGAGTACAGCCAACCATACATGAACAGAAATACAAGGATTGTTTAGAATGTCCTCAGCCAAATGCCTCTGGTATTCCTCGGAGCAGAACAGTTACTTCAGACACAATGACTGATTCAGCTGCCAACATGTTCACTCCATTTCCATACAGCAGTGGTACTGACAATGCACATGATAACACAAGGTATGACACCTCATCTATTAGGGATATTACCTCCAAGCCAAGGATTAATGGCGGAAAAGCTGCCAGTTTTACTGTTCTGTCAAACTCTGATGCTTTCCTCCCCTGCAATGCAACTGGCGAACCTGAGCCCATCATCAGCTGGAACCGATTCTCGTCTACCACAGGTACAAAATTGAAACCACAAAGCTTAACCTGGATGTTTTAAAGGATTCTATTGCTATACCATGTTCTTTTTTATTTTATTTTACATTTTATATACATTTTACATTAAACTTTTTATGTTTGCTGATCATTTTTGTCTCCTTTATATCATCAGGTAATATGTTGACCATCAAGGGGAAAATGGGTAAATTTGAAGTTTTGAAGAATGGAACATTGCTCATCCAAAGAACAAACATTAAAGACCATGGACAGTACATATGTTTTGCCCAGAATGAGTATGGTTCTGACAAGCTTGTGGTTACATTGTCAGTTGTGGCCTATCCCACCCGGATATTGGAGAAAAAGATGAGAGAAATCAAGGTTCTTGCTGGGAAAACTGTACACATGGAATGCAGGACAGAGGGCAGACCAGTGCCCACTGTGTCATGGATTCTACCTAACCACACTGAAGTTAAGGGTCTGAACACTGAGCATGACAGAATAACAGTAACCACAATGGGGACACTAACCATTCAAGAGGTGTCGGTTTTAGATCGTGGACATTATAAGTGTATTGCAAGTAATCCAGCTGGTACTGACACTGCCACTGTCCATCTACAGGTGGTAGCAGCACCGCCTGCAATACTGGAAGAAAAGCGACAGCTGGTGAAAGCTGATACTGGGCAGAATCTCTTTTTTCCATGTACCACTTATGGTGACCCGCAACCCACAACACACTGGGTCTTACATGATGGCAGGATAATATGGCCTCTAACTTCCTCACACAGCAAAGTTTCAGTTTTTGTAAATGGTACACTTTACCTGAAGAATGTAGAAATAACTGAAAGTGGAAAATATGAGTGTATTGCAACAAGCTCTACAGGGTCAGAACGTCGTGTTGTCACACTTTCTGTGAAGAGGACAGAAACTGCCCCTCGGATCACTGAGACATCACAAAGAACAAATGATGTGATATATGGTGATCTTCTTCATCTGCATTGCTCTGCAGTTGGGAACCCGAAACCTCAAATTATTTGGAGGCTTCCTTCCAAGGCTCTGGTGGATCAGTCGCACAGGTAGACTATAACAATTATCATTCTTTTTTTTTTTTTAATTGCAAAAAGGTAAAACTGAAGTTTGTAATGTTTTAATTGCAAAATACTCTTCCCTATCTCTGAATGAGAAGAGATTTCCCACACCTTTTGAGTTGTCTTGTTATTTGTGAGTACTGGACAATGATTTTTTTTCTTTTTTAATATTTTATAGAGACTGCAGTCAAAATAACATTTTTTTGTTGATGAAATGTTTTAGAACTGAGCATAGTGTGTAAAAAAAATAACTTATAACATTTTAAAGAATTTAAGTTTTGTTTTATTTACAGGACTTTTCCAGGCCTATTTATTTTATTTTATTTTATCCCTTGAATGAACTAGAGTAAATCTCAATTAGGGTAAAAGAATGAAACATGAGCATGTAAATGCATATCCTATATCAACAATTCTGCAAATGTTCTCAAACCAACAGTGAACAGTTAGAATTCGCTATGTAAACATGCATTTCAAAACATCACATTCTCATTTCAGAATGGGCAGCCGTATCAAAGTCCTGGAAAATGGTACCCTCATCATTGAATCAGTCAATGAGAAAGATGCTGGGGACTTCCTTTGTGTTGCACGCAACAAAGTTGGGGATGATGTACAGCTAATCACGGTGTCAGTTTCTATGAAGCCAGCTCGGATTGAACCAAACGTCTTTAGTAGAAAGCAAGTGCCTTATGGCAATGACCTAAAAGTGGACTGTATGGCTGCTGGTGTCCCCATGCCAGAGATATCTTGGGGACTTCCTGATGGTACCTTGGTGAATAGTGCCCTGCAAGCAGATGGAACTGAAGGGGATCAGTTCAAACGGTACATCTTGTTTAATAATGGAACACTGTACCTGAATAAAGTGGGTACTGATGAGGAAGGTGACTATACCTGTTATGCTGAAAACAAACTGGGTAAGGACGAGATGCATGTTCACATAAGTGTGGTAACTGCAGTGCCTCACATTCAACGCCCTAAGCTGTCCTATGCCAAAGTGAAGCCAGGTGGAAACGTTCTATTTGACTGTAAGGCTATAGGTGAGCCCAAGCCAAAGGTCCTTTGGATGCTGCCTTCCAAAGACATGATTGCTGCATCTAATGAGCGTTACTTAGTGCATGCTAATGGGTCCCTTGATATACGAAATGTTAAATTAGCTGATTCTGGGGAGTATGTCTGCATGGCTCGGAATTCTGCAGGCGAGGAGAATAAAGTATATAAGCTGGACATTGATGGTACCCCACCCATCATCAATGGCTTTAACCAAAGTAGAACTGTGATGAAAGATACAGCGATCAAATATACTAGAAAGCTAATAGACTGCAAGGCTGAAGGGCGTCCAGCACCAAAGATCACATGGATCATGCCTGACAATATATTTCTTACTGCTCCCTATTATGGGAGCAGGATTAATGTCCATAACAATGGTACGCTAGAGATCCGTAATGTTCGGCCGTCGGATACAGCAGAATTTATTTGTATGGCTCAGAATAATGGAGGTGAAGCAGTCATGTTGGTTCAACTGGAAGTGACAGACAAGCTCAGGAGACCCATTTTTAAGAACCCTTTTAATGAGAGAGTGGTGACTCGGGTAGGGAGAACTGCAGTGCTGAACTGTTCTGCTGATGGGCAACCCACACCCGAGATCATATGGACACTACCCAATAGAACTCGGTTCAGTGGAGGACCTGGGTTTGAGGGCTCAAGATATCATCTGGGTAAGGAGGGCACATTTGTTATTTATAACTCCAGCATAGAGGACACTGGTAAATACCGTTGTGCTGCAAAAAACAACATGGGCTATATTGAGAAGCTGGTTGTTTTTGAGGTGATTCAACAGCCTTATATTCTAACACGGCCAAAGGGGGTTATTCAAGGTATTTCTGGAGAGACCCTCTTCCTACATTGCCTGACAGATGAAGTCCAGCCTAGTGTTTCTTGGACCACACCAGGAGGTTTTGTTCTTGCACGTCCACAGGTGAGTGGACGCTACCATTTAATGGACAATGGGACACTTGTTGTACACGAGGCAACCACAAATGATCGCGGGAATTACGTGTGCCGAGCAAAGAATGATGCTGGTGAGGCAGTTCTTGCTGTGCCTGTCATAATTATTGCATACCCACCTCGGATCACTAATGGGCCACCGCCAACTATGAAAGGAGTGGCTGGAGTTCCTGTTCATCTTAAATGCATTGCTAATGGAATACCTACACCAGAGATAACCTGGGAGCTGCCAGATCGGTCTGTTCTTTCTACGCCTGGAAAGGAACGACCTGTAGGCAGTGAGCTTCTCCATGCACAAGGGACACTTATAATTCGAAATCCCACAAGAGCGCATTCTGGTAATTACAAGTGCATAGCCTTTAATTACCTAGGCAGACATACTAGAACAACATACATAACAATAATATAAGTATTCAACACGAAGTTTGAAGATCTAGCAAAGGCCTTAATAGACAAAACATGGGTAATAATTATGTTGTATCGGAGGAAAACAAAGAACTGTGAGGAATCCATTCTCCAAAAATATATATATATTATGAATTATAAATTATAAAAAAATTATTTTGTATGTTATGTTATTGCCTCAGTCAAAATGTACAAATAATGCACAAAATCAGTATTCAGTCAAAAAGAGTTTTTGAAGTGTGAATCAGAGTGACTGTTATCAAATTATTATGATTTGCCTAAATTTATTTCTGAATTATTTGAAATGGTTCAAATTAGAATAAAAATGTATATATATATATAGCAAGATTGCTGTGTTATTACTCTGATGCCATTTGGGACATTTTCTGGGGATGTTTATTTATAAATCAATATGATCCAATTTATTATCCAATAAATGTTACAGGTACAGGCTATTACTCCTTATCATTCAATATGATGTGTGTTAATGAACACTTTAGTCACTAGTTGTGTTTTTTTAATGTAGTTTTAGTGTTATTGTTGGCAAGATTATTAAGCATGCCTTACTGTTGTGGAACATATTTGTGAAAATTGCAAGCTTCTGTTCACTGCTTTGAGGTTTATTTAAAATGGGACCTCAACATGCGATGATCCTATTACCCTTTTGAGAAGAGTCCTGGGGTCAAACAGCCAGGCTTGGCACAGAAAAATGTGTATGGCGTTCCTCTTGGGTTAGCTTGAACTGCTTTCCTTTTGACTGTATATTTATTTCTTCATTCCTGTATATTATTTTGTTCTGCCAAGAAGTGTTGAGTTTTAAAAAAATGAATGAGTTTTCCTCTCTTGCTTTTAAGTTTAGAAACATTTATAAAGAGTGTGTTTTCACAAAAAGGGTCAGTTATGTAAAACAGATGGATGCGTGCACGCACTTACTCATATTCTCTCTCACACGCACACACACACACACACACGCACGCACACACACACACACACACACACACACACACATTTAGGATGAGAATGATTCCAAGAGCAGGAATGAGGCCCAAACTCTGGTGTAAACTTAAGACTCTCCAGGTTTTCCTCTCCCCAAGTAACATTCCATGGCTTCCCACTTTTCAACCTCTGCTTGGATCAACTCCTTTCACCACCACCCCTGGAATTTCACGATAGGATTTTAAAATCCACACCTCTGTTCTTCAGACACAAGGGACAGATTCATCTTTAGCTCAGTACCTCATCCTGCCTATATTCATGAAGTCTAGGGTCTCGTATGCCTTTTGGGGTTGACATAATAAAGATACACAAGGAAATAAGCTTACATTTTAAATTTGTTTGTGTAGCTAATTAAATTGAATCTTACACAGGTCACTTTCTTTGACTAACAGAATCTCCATGTGTGAGAAGGCATTGTTGTTTTCAAGCATATAGATTTTAATTTTCATCCACACAATTGTACTGAAGGTAACACTTTATAATACTTTTCCTTCATTAATGAATAACTACACTGGAACAAATGAGTAATGCACTATTAACATTCTAGTTACTGTTATTAACTTACAAGAAACTCAAATGAATGAATTAGCAAGTAAAAGCGTTCAGTTGAATGAGGTAGTTCACTATTAGCTAATCAGTAACTACTATTTTTTTTTCATACCTCCCACACTCAAAAAAATGTACAAAAGCTGTCACTGGGGTTGTACATTTTAAAAAGTTGCACTTTTGTTCCTTTTAGCTACTAATATGTACACTTTAAGGTACCAATATTCACCCTTTATGTACAAAGTGTACCTTTTGAAAAGGTACCGCCCCAGTGTCAGCATTTGTACCTTTATTTCTGAGAGTGCAGAGGACTACTAAGAACTAGGGGTGAGCGGGGCACAGCCTAACGCGGGGTTAGTTGTAACACACATGGTATAAAACTTTCCACACATGCCAGCATGACAAAACTTAGTGTATTTACTAGTTGCCATATCAACACTATATAGAGAAAAATTAAAAAAATCTTTGGAAGATATCACTGAACATTTATTTAACCATAACAAGAGTAAATTTCTTACTTAAGTTTATTTTTCATCTCTGTTTTTTGTGTTTATTTAAAATGAGACAAATCTGATATTATTTTAATCTTATATCTGTTATTTAAGATAGTTAACTTTAATTCTGATCTAACCAGCAGAAGAAACGAGCCTGGTTTAAATCCCAGTTGGGCAGGTGGGGCATGTTGTCACACTGCGTTACAATGAGCCCCTATTACAATTATGCTATTCTATTCTATACTTTTATGAATTCTATTGAGAAACCATGAGATAAAGGTGAATAAAGACTGAGAGTCAATGTTCAGAAATTATTAATTATTATTATATTTTGAACTATGCTGTATAGCTGTGTTTTGAGGTGTGTTTGTTGTCAAACTCAAAAATCTGTTTATTTTTAATGATTAAAAAATGCCCTTATTTTATATGAAAAAGTTTATATTTTAGTTTGTCTTGTATATTTTTTTGATTGTATCAGATAACATTTTAAGCTGTCATATGGTCATGTTACAATGTACCCCATGTTGTCACATTTCACTTCCATTCTTTCGGGGTAAATCAAGAAAAAAGTATACACTGTATTAATGAAACAAAACCACATAATTGCACTAGACAAGTGTGAAATTAATGTGGGAAAAAATAAATACTCTGAACCACAAGTGGATTTACACAAACTGAGGAAATCAAAAAGTGTTAGGTTGTGCCCCGCTCTCTCCTACTATATACAGGTTCATAATTAATGTGAATAATGCATAATGTATAATTCGTTCTAAAGTAAAGATAATGGTAACCCACTAGTAATGACTCAATTCTAAAGTGAAAAACATGATAACTCTCTTGTAATGACTGAAGTCATTGTAAGCTTTTGAGGTTTGTAAGATTTTTGATAGTAATGGCTTCTGATGGATTTGGTAACACTTGAGTCATTACTAGTGGGTTACCATGATCTGCACTTTAGAATTAATTAAGCATTATGCGTTATTCACATTAATTATGAACTTGCATATAAACCCTAGTGGTTCTTAGTACGCTGTAAAATCCAACAGTGATTCTAACTAACACTTTTTAGTTAACTTTATTTAACGTCTTAACTTAATTGTAAAAATCTAGTAATCTGTACTATTCACACACTATGCCTTGTTTACTCAGAAAACCCAAGTTAAGATTAATTGATTGGTTTGAGTGCCATTTTTTCAAGCAAAAAAGCAAAAAACAAAACAAAAAAAACCTTTTTGAGGCGGGGCAATTCTTAATAGACACTAGACCGCTTCTGCAGTTATTTTTCTCTGTTTGCATTCACTCATTTCCCGAAGTCATCTTAAATATTTAATTGTCAATACAACTGAAAAAAATGAGAGAACATCACATAAGCTGACTTCATATCCTAAAAATGTTTTTGTTTGAAGTCACCATTATGATGATCAGTGTTCCCTTTGGTTGGGCACTTGGAGCTT
Organism: Coreius guichenoti; assembly: GCA_039654105.1. Taxonomy (NCBI): domain Eukaryota; kingdom Metazoa; phylum Chordata; class Actinopteri; order Cypriniformes; family Gobionidae; genus Coreius; species Coreius guichenoti. The sequence continues at coordinate 3,684,027 of CM077174.1, read as the reverse complement.
CATTTATATTACTGTAATTCTCTTCCTATTGATACTGTGATGCATCAAGAAATCACAGTTATTTGGTGCTTGAGTCACACACAGACTTCAACATTCAGCATGCAAAACTTTACAGTGTAGTTACTGATTAGCTAATAGTGAACTTACTTACTAATTTCATAATCAGAGTTTCTTGTTATTTAATAGTAGTTACTAGAATGTTAATATTGCGTTACTCAATTGTTCATTTGTAGTTATTCAGACGGAAGAGTATTCTAAAGTGTTACCGTACCTACTCCAGCAGTCTAATATAGTCGTTCAACATTTAATAAAATAGAGGAAAATGAGCTAATTATGCTGATTCAGTGTGTAGTCTGTGTGATGTATCGAGCAGGGATTAAACCAGTCCAGTGGTTATGGCTTGGATGAGGTGCTATACATTTAAAATGTATAAATTTATCCTCCCTCACAAAATTATATTCCCATCAAGACCTGAATCTTGAACTTCCAAAAAGTTCTCAAAAATTGCAAGTATTCTAGAAGCGACAGTCAAAGAACATGTGTCCATGACAGATTTTATTGATGGTGTGACCTGGTCACCTTTGGAGCCACAGTGGGTAGGTCAGCTTTTATGGTTGGACTAAAAGTGGTGAAGTGTAGATTTATTGCCTGCCAAGTGAACCAAAGTCTTGACTTTCAAACCGTCTGGAAATGGGAAATTCTGACAGAATAACACTGGATGCTTTCTATAAGCGGCCTGTGAATGGGTCTAAATGCAGGTTTCTGTGTTAATGAAAAAGTAATCTCTTTTGATTGGACTGTCACCAGCAGATGGCATCAGGCCACACAAACAAATACATGTTTAATATTTAGGTTATAGGTTTTAATCATGATGATAATACCTCATATAATAGATGATAATTAGAGTGCAGTGCTATTCTAAGTTATCAGACTTACAGCTTTAAACTGATGGATGCCGTATCTAGAGAACAGAATAAGACAGAGATGTGCAAATGTGCCAGGACAAGAATTATGAACCAGTGAGCTACACCCTAGTCCCTAGTAACATGAAGGCTGCTTTTGCATGGGTAAGCACCATTCACACATTCTTCAGAAAATGTAAAAATCTAGTTTGATTACAGTGATTTATACATCTATTTTTAAATACATTTGTAATTGATTTCATCTATTTTATTGTATCCTCTATGTTACCAGCTCTGATAATGCTACTGGAAATGTAGTGCTATTAGAGCTTGAAAATGTTGTAGTTGTGGGTTCATTAGAGTAACAAAGTATCTGTTTCATAGTAATAGCCCTGAATATTTGTAACTTGCTATCTCCAGTGAGGTTTGTCTTTTGTTGTTGAAAAGCCTGTGGCCACAGTATGTGTTTCCAGTGGTTGGAGGTCATGTTTTCACTCCGTCTATCAGGCAGATGTTAACCACCCCACTTACGCATGTTACTCGCAAGTCTTGACTAGATGTGCTCTGTACTGGACATTTGACTATTGAAGCTTCTCAAAGAAGCAAAGTCAAAAAGTTCACAGAATGTATTTTGTGGTGTTTGTGTGTCAGTAAACATTTTGTAGAGCCATACAATAATAAGCTTGCAATAGCATATTCCAGATGTAGAGCTGAATAAATGTTTTCATTTCTGATGTCATTTCAGCCAAAATGAGGTTCTGTGGATTACATATATGTAAAGTTGGAAACATTTATGTTGAACCCTAGCTTCTGTTTTTAGTTGGACTGAGGTTCTTCTCTAATATTACCTGTAGAACAACACTCCAGTCTGTGTTGCGCAAAGAAAAGGGTCTATGGAAAAATAAATCTGTTCATAGAGTGAGCTGCCAACATTTTTGCAGAAGCAGTAACTCCACACTGAACAAACACAGACTTGCCTACTCATTCAGCTTTCCATGTCCCTTTACTAGTCTGAGTGTCTGCCAGAGAAAATGTGCTCTTAAGAGCAATGTTATGAGACACTGAGGATGCATTAACCATTAAGAGGCTTTGTCTTTTTGTCAATTCTATGCTATATTTCCATGCATTGTTTTCAGTCTATCTAAATTATCTTGTGCATGGACACGTTACTAAGTCAATACTTTCATACCCCAGCATTGTCTATTTAAAGAAAGAAGAAAGGTCTCCCTCCAGGGCTGTGGAAAGAGAGAAATGCTTCCTTTCGTTTCTGTACAAACTTTCAGATAATTAATCTGGCAGATTATGATAGACATGCATATGTTGAAGAGGAGAGTTTCAACCTCTCAACCTTTTTCTCATTTAAAAAAAGGCTTAATTTCATTCAGGCTTACTGGCTGTGTTTTTGGACAATGATATTAACATGAACCCCGGGGTTGGAGCTGAGGCCTAGTCAGTGCACATGCTCCAGGAATGTAGTAGTAGAGAAAGCACAATTTTGCCCTGTTGGGTGATAAAATTGGTGTCAAAATATCCATATTTAGAGACCCATAAGTTGCCACTACCCAAGGCTGCGTTTCCCACACAATGATGCAACTTGCTGCTTAACCTTGAAAGACCAAAATATAGAAAAAAAACAAAAAAAGATGTCCACCTTTTACATGTTGTTGTAGGAGGCCTCTAATGCAGAAATAAATGGGTTTTTACATTTTTGACATTTTAGTAAGTTTTTAGGGGAATGTTGTAATATTGTAACGTTGGGCCTGTTGGGTAGCAGAATTTCAGTGATTTTACTCACTGTCTGAACAAATGTAGAGAACATCTAAGGGTTAATTTGCAGGGTGTAATGCTTATGTCATTAGCATTTATATACTAATAATTACACAATATTAATAATTGGACATAAATCAGATTTTTATGAAAAATAATTTATTATTAATAAATATGTTCAGATTGCATTTACAAAGTCTGATGAACTAAATGAAAACTTTGGCATTTATGTGATTTAGCTTTGTTCATAGCCATGTTCAATTATGATGGTCCCAAAGGCAGTTCTTGTCCTCCGAGAGGCAAAGGTGGACATTGCACTTGCTGCAAAGTGTGTTGGTGTAGCCTTTACCACAGTGTCTATTTTGCGTCCTTTATTTTGTTTTTTTCTTCTGACACAAACTTTCGGAAATACTCCAGTGGTGTATGAAGGGAGACGGCATGATTAGTGATATCCTGACCTGAAAAATCAGTGTTGGGACTAATAAAAAGTCACAGGGGATGGCCTGTGCTCTTGAGTGACTTGATTTTGTTGGCATGATGTCCACATAATCATCAGGGTGGTCACTGGGTTGTTTATTTTACTTTTCCAGTTCACAGGCATCTCCACATTCATCTTCATCAGAATCCATTTAAAAATCACTGTTCCTATTTTGGACGGCATCAATGACATCACACATTTTGTCGATAATACAGTATTTCCTGCTGGTGGCATTCTGAAATGATACTACTTACACATTTAAAGAATTCACACATTCCACAGAATTCACACAATACAGTCTGGCTAGGTTATTGTGCCCTCTATCATGCTAATAGCACTATTATCCCCCACGTTCCAGAACATTATCACCTGTCAGATAATGATGTTTGGCAGATGTTTGGGCAAACAAAGACAACCGGACCAGTTAAGTATGTTTTATAAATGATAAGATACAGATAGTTTCAAATATTGCTACACAAATACTTTAAATTCTCAACAAAATAATTTATTCCTTAATTCAACTTGAACTTATTTAATAATAATTAAATGTTGATTAATACTGAAATACTGTTTCTATTAGTATTTCTTTCACATGGAACTGGTGAGAAGCAAAATTCATCCATGTAATGTGCAAGGTGCACAGGAAAATTTTGCTACCCATTTCACCCACTGTTGTAAAATTACAACATTGACATTACAAGCTCAAAATCTAATATGATTAAAGCATTCAAGTACCTTACTATCTGCATGATCTAGACATATAACTAATCACATAAAAAAATATTTTGGGCATTTTACTTACTTGAATGTTGATTTATCCAGTCCAGTAAAACATGATGTGCTTCAAGTCAAGTTCGCAGGCTGTGTAAGTGCCCAGGTAAACAGGCCTATTCACAAAATCTTCCATCCAATAGCACTGCAAAACTGAACAATAGGATCTATTAGTTGTGTAAATGTGGTCTTAGAGAGAAAAAAAAAATATCTGCATGTTTATTTAAGTAGAGCTAAAATTGATGTTGTAATATTAGCAATTGGGAACAACAACAACTCAGCCACAAAGTGGTAGGCCACGTAAAATCACAGAGCGGGGTCAGCGCATGCTGAGGGACACAGTGAGCAGAAGTCGCCAACTTTCTGCAGAGTCAATAGCTACAGACCTCCAAACTTTGTGTGGCCTTCAGATTAGCTCAAGAACAGTGTGTAGAGAGCTTCATGGAATGGGTTTCCATGGCCGAGCAGCTCATCCAAGCCTTACATCACCAAGTGCAATGCAAAGCGTGGGACGCAGTGGGGTAAAGCACGCCGCCACTGGACTCTAGAGCAGTGGAGACGTGTTCTCTGGAGTGACCAATCACGCTTCTCTGTCTGGCAATCCCATGGACGAGTCTGGGTTTGGCGGTTGTCAGGAGAACGGTACTTGCCTGACTGCATTGTGCCAAGTGTAAAGTTTGGTGGAGGGGGGATTATGGTGTGGGGTTGTTTTTCAGGGGTTGGGCTTAGCCCCTTAGTTCCAGTGAAAGGAACTCTTAATGCTTCAGCATACCAAGACATTTTGGACAATTTCATGCTCCCAACTTTGTGGGAACAGTTTGGGGATGGCCCCTTCCTGTTCCAACATGACTGCGCACCAGTGCACAAAGCAAGGTCCATAAAGACATGGATGAGTGAGTTTGGTGTGGAGGAACTTGACTGGCCTGCACAGAGTCCTGACCTCAACCCGATAGAACACCTTTGGGATGAATTAGAGCGGAGACTGTGAGCCAGGCCTTCTTGTCCAACTTCAGTGTCTGACCTCACAAATGCGCTTCTAGTCAAAAATTCCTAAACCTTGTGGAAAGCCTTCTCAGAGGAGTTGAAGCTGTTAGAGCTGCAAAGGGTGGGCCAACTCCACATTAAACCCTTAAGAATGCACATTAAACTCCACATTAAACCCTACGGATTAAGAATGGGATGTCATTAAAGTTCATGTGCATGTAAAGGTAGACGTCCCAAAACTTTTGGCAATATATGAAATGTTTATATATTTAAATTGAAGGAACAATATAGAATGTACTGATTTTTAGCTTGCTTTTTGTGTCCACGAGCATAAGCTATGTAAGTCCACGTCATATTTTGCACAGACCACTCATTTTCTTCAGAAAATTAAAAAAAAACTAGGTAACTTTATTATTATTTTCGTTTCTTGACATTCGTTTTGTTGGGTAAATCAAAAAGCCTTTAATGGATACCAGCTGACTGTCATAATGCCAAAATTTAAGAGAAGCTACAATATAATATACAGACATCCATCTACTACACCACCATTTTGATGCACATGTTGATTAATAGAGGAAGGATGTAAGAGTTAAGCAAGAAATACTCACACTGGTGTGTACATGCAATACAAATTTGCAGCTTAATTTTCATGAACAAAATGACAAAGATTTTGGAAAGATTGATAGATCAAATTTGTGAGGGATATTAGTTTATTATAGTTTTATAATACAGATTTGTGACAATGACATAAATAGAAACTGCACATGTGTGGGATGGTAATACTGTTTTAGGAAGTCTGAGAACCATTAGGAAACTGATTTCCTAGCAAAATTGCACCATTTACTGCTTTTCAGCAGTTTAATGATTTGCCTATTTTTTTCTTTCTTTTTTATAACATTGCGATTTAAGAGAGTGTGGAAAAAGCATGTGTGAGCAACTAGTAAATTAACCTTTTGTTGTCGTTAGTATTTAGTAATGCATACCATGTAGATGTCATACGATGATTCGGTTGTGCCCATAACAAAAATTACAAACCAAAGAAATTATTTTGATGTGACTTACAGCTATTTCTCAATGTTAAGTGGTCTCTTAATTTTTTCCAGAGCTGTATAGTGTAAGGATATACACAAACTCAGTGGTTTGATGGACTAATGACAATGATCCCAGTGAACTACAGTAAAACAGTGTGTGTGTGTGTGTGTGTGTGTGTGTGTGTGTGTGTGTGTGTGTGTGTGTGTGTGTGTTTAACCATATTTTGGGGTCAAATTTGTATCCAGAAGTGAGCTAAACATATATAAACACATATATTATATATTCTTAAATACCAATAAATAAATACATATGAGATAGGCACATCTACTCAAAAATCAATATTATGTTAAATACAAATGAATGAAAGAACATATAAATATAAATAAATAAATACAATGCACAATTTTTTGTTGTCTTCCAAGGGTAAACTCTTGCAGAGGACCAGAGAGAGAGAGGTAATCATGACATTCATTCTTTAAGGGAAGAACAACAAATTCTAGAGCTAATCATTTCATTTTTTCCCTTATTTTTTCATTCAGACCTCGAGAATCCCAGGTATCTAAAAGTCGGATGCATTTTCTTTCTGCTGCCGGCCTCTGTTGTCTGGACCATGCTCTGTTACACTCCACCCCCTGTATCTGTAAATTTACCAGCCCATGTGTCCTAAAATGTTTATATAGGAGAGTTTACTTCTTTAAAATATTTTTTAGTTTCCATTATGTATATTTTCGGTAACACTTTACAATAAGGTTCCATTAGTTAAGATTAGTTAATGCATTTACTAATATGAACTAAAAATGAGTAAGACATTCGTTACAGTTCTTATTAATCTTTGTTAACATTAATTAATAAAAATACAACTGTTCATTGTTAGTTCATGTTAGTTCAGGTTCATTAACTAATGTTAACAGATACAACTTTTGATTTTAATAATGTATTAGTAATTGTTGAGATTAACATTAACTAAGATTAATAAATATTTTTCATTGTTAGTTCATGTTAACTAATGTAGTTAACTAATTTTAACAAATGAAACCTTATTGTAAATTGTTACCATATTTTCTGATGTTCTCTTCATTGAGTCATGTAAACTGCTCTTATGCAAGAGGACGTCTTAAAAAAAACACTCTAGTGGCTAGACCATTTGTCACAGGTCTAAAAATAACTTCTGTGTCTAATTCTGTTGTAAGACTGGCTTTCCTGCTAAGACAGAGCACGAGATCAAATACCTCGCAATAAAACAACAAAACTCACTAATCTGGAGAGAAGATCTCTCCTCGCGTATCTATGCATCCCATTCTTCATCCTCTCCTTTCCCCATGATTCAAATCACTGAAAGTTTACTAAGAATTTCAATATAAATATATGATATGATGTATCTCATTAATCTATTGTTTCTTCCTTTTTATGTTTGGTATCATGTTAAGGCCCGGTCTCACAGACAGGGCATATTTACAGCTCTTTTGTTCTGGTCTGGGTATTGAAGGGAAACTGGCAGAACAGTCATTGGGATTCTGTAACCATAAAAGCCCTACTCATTGCTGTGTCAGTTTCTGTACTCAGAACTCACACACCGCTGTGTGTCTCTCCACTTTTAGGTATGCATTTCTTACTTTTATCTTTCATCTTACATTTATCTTTGCGCAATTGATGTTATCTATTTATAATTTCTGAATTGGCTTCTAATTGTTTAATTAGCATGATACAATTTACCTGATGAATGAAATGTTATATTTGATTTATTCTGTATTCTTCTGAAATCATTAATGACCAGTAGATTAAGTGGAGTCTGGTGTTTCCGCAGATCTGTGTCCAGGATAGGTCAAACTAAAGGCTCATGAATTAATGGAGCAGTATGCACGTCATCTGAGACCTTTCAAATTCTGTCTATTGCTGACTTAGCAAGTTGTACGGAAGTGGCTAAATAAACTACATTTTTTGTATGAGCAAGCAGTAGGCAGCTGACTAAAAAGGTAATAGTTAAACCTGCCTCCTCTGACTAAGATCAGACTGGCGAGTTTGTGTCCGTAAAGATCCACGTAACCCGGTTGGCGTGCGACTCTGTGCGACACTGGGTCCCTAATGAACGAACACAGTCTAAACTTTATAGTGATTTGGAATTGGAGTCAGATTAAATATGGAGCTTAAGTTACTGTTGTAGTACTCGAGACCGGTCTTGGTCTTGAGACCGATCTTAAGACCATTTTTTGAAGGTCTTGGTCTTGTCTCGGTCTCAACCACATTTGTACTCTGTCTTGTCTTGGTCTCAGACTTAGAGGACTCGGGAATTTTGTTTCAAGACCGGTCAAGACCACAACTGCTGGGATATTACTAAATTGCCGGTGCATTGTCTGATTTATTTATTAACATCATTAATGTGATTAGATGTAAAACTTACTGCTTCAGATGCAATCAATAACTTATTTCTAATTTGATTTATTTATTGTGCCGGTTCAGAAATTAATGAGGGATTGTAATGTCACCAAAATTAATACAAATGCTCACAAGATTCAAGATATCGTTGCAAAAAAGTACTTGTATGAGATCTGGACTTTTATATTATAACGTGGTATAATTAGCAACATCACAAGAGCAAGAGAGCTGCTTTCACAAATCTGAGCATATGATTGAAAACATGATATTGCTTTTATACAAACATTCAATAAAAAAAATATGCATTTGTAATTTACCAATTCAGATGCATCTTCTGTACCACCTCTACAGTGCAAACATGAATTTTGTTGTTAATGATTTCATTTGATTGGTAACAACTCTATAGTGTCTGATTCAAATTATATTTATTGATTCAAAATAAGGCATTTCTTAGACGGTGATGTGGATCTGTATGAATTTAAGGAGTGCTGGTCTGGTCTTGGTCTTGACTCTGTCTTGTCCTGCCTTGGTCTTCATCTTGTCTTGGTCTCAACACACATTGGTCTTGGTCTCGATATGGTCTCGGATTAGGTGGTCTTGACTACAACACTAGCTCAATTCAAATCGACAAATATACATCTAGGGATGTTGTGGGTAGTGGGTTCATATTGGGGACCACCATCATGTTACACTCCCCCATCCCCGTTGTTTGGTATGAGCTTGTGATGAGCTCAGAAACCACCTCTTGGCCTGATCCTGGAACTAAGGGAAAACAGACAAAAAAGGAAGCTGGCCCAGACAAAAAAAAGCTACCAAAGAGATGAGACCAGAGCCTAAAAATACAGCTGATGTCAAGAGATTCCATGGCATGGTGAATTACATTGGAAAATTTTCACCTAACATTGCAGAATTGACTGGACCGATCAGAGACCTGCTCAAAGCTGAAAACGACTGGCCATGGGGGAACTCACAGCAACAAGCTTTCAAAAAGTGCAGCATGAACAGTTCTTCAGCAGTATTAGCGCAATACTGTCAAGATTGACCATCGTTTCAGCTGATGCTTCTTTCTTTTGTAAGGTCCATCCGTTAGCCCAAAAACGGAATCTAACGGCTTGGTTGAAGGATTCTGCGTGTAAGCCTTTTCAGCATTTCTGTTAAATTCACTTATTTTATTAACATCTAATTTTAAATCTGACTCCATGAATAAAGTAATCTGACTCCAATTTTATGTGACTTCGTTCAATTTGTTACGTTTGTAATTTAACAGCTGATGATTCGTTGTGATTTAATTTGGATCGTTGGTTTTTCTTAGTATCTCTTATTTTCAAATATTCGTTCATCAAGGGACCCGATATCGCACAGAAACAGACGCGTCGCGAGTCGCGCGTTCACGAACACAAACTGGCCAGTTCTGATATTAGTCAGAGGATTGCAGAGTGAATATTTTACCTTTAAGTGGTCGCACCTGCTTACTCAACAAAAAGTGTAATTTGATTAATAGACACGAGAGCTTCAACTCGCTAATACAGTAATAGTCAGAAATCGGATTACCCCGCATGCTGCGCTCCATGCTTCAGTCATGGGGTCCTCGGTTTGATCTATTCTGGCAAAAGATTTGCGGAAATAAAGGACTCCACATTGATCCGTACTAGAATAATGATTTTCAGAATAATACAAGATAAATCAAGATCAACATTTATTTTGGCCAGACAGAACTTACATAAAAATAATTAAACACGAATCCATGGTACACAACTTTCAGCATAAAAATATAAAATACAATTACAAAGTAACATGAAAATAGTTTCAAAGAGTCATTATATCTGGCACTGTACATACAGTGTGTGTGAGTGCCTCTCGGACACTGACACAGCACTGCATGGGGGCTCTGGCTACAGAATGTTCCCAAATGGCAGCTCTGCTACCCTTCCTTAAATACCCAGACCAGAACAAAAGGGTTGTAAATAAACACAAACACCTGGTTTCAGGGGAGAGGATCAGATATCTTCTGAGACCACTCAAAAGGAGAACAGAATTCTCATAAGTTTCAATCTTTCTCATCCTACCAGTGACAGCAGTGAAGTTGAGACCATTTTACCAATCACACTGAGACCTTTAAAAAGATACCATACATGAAAGGGGAAAAACAATAGATTAACAAGATACATCATCTGTGGTATATTTGCATTCTGTGACTTGAATCAGAGGGAAGGGAGTTGGTGAGGGAGAGGAGGAGAAGGTTTGGGCAGGGCGATGTCCTACACTCTTTCTGTGAGATCTTCTCTCCAGATTAGTGAGTTTTATTGTTCTATTGCAGGGGGTTGGATCTTCAGCTTTTGTCTTAGCAGTAAAAACGATTCTTACACTTTGGATTAGGAGAAGTACTATATCTGCTGCAGCATACATGTGAATGTCGCTTTCATTTCGAGGAGCATGACACCTACAGGGAAAAGAACGCATAAATCGAAGAGGAGGCAATAGCAATCACTTGTGCCTGTGAGAGATACCAAACCTACCTTCTTGGATTGGATTTTGTGGTCAGGACCGATCACAAGCCACTAGTCAGTCTACTGGGCTCAAGACCGCTGGATGACCTACCTCCACGCATTTTGAGATTTCATCTACAACTTCTGCGGTTCTCCTACAAAATCATGCACGTTGCTATAAAAAATCTGACCACAGCAGACACACTCTCCAGAGATCCACTCAAATATAACCCATCTGAAGCAGACCTAAAGAGAGATGGAAAAGGTAATGGTGTAGCATTGATCACGTCATTCAACAATTGCCATCCACACCTACCAAGCTTGCTCAAAAAAGAGGGCTCTGGAAGAGGACGAAGCATGGAGACAGCTAAGTTCTCTTGTGTGCACAGGGTGGAAAGGAAAAAACTGTCCCACCACACCTAGCATAGTTTTTTGGCAACACAGACGTGACCTGCTCGTTGACCTGCACTAAATGCTTGGCGCAAAAGTCAGTATGGTGACCAGGTATAACAAAACAAATCAAAGAGAAAAGTGAGTCAATGTGAAACGTGTATCAAAAATAGCTACAGAACCCCTGTTGACCACCACTTTACCTTCACAATCATGGCAGAGAGTGGCAGCAGATCTTTTTGATTGGGACAAAGTTTATTCAAGTGTGCTATTAGTAAACTTTTTTTAAACTAAAAAATAAGAAAGTATACTTTCAGTCTACTTTTTATGTACTTCATAAAATTGCACTTAAATACTTTACTTATACTGACAGAAAGGTCTAAGTATATTTGGACTATACATGTAATCTTTTGATCGAGATATACTTAAAGGAATAATTAAGTATTCTAAGTATACTTGGCTTGTAGTTGTGTTTACTCTTTTGATTGAGCCTATTAAATAATTTTTTCACATAGTTTTACATACATTCTGAGTATCTTTTTGTGTAGGCTAGTCCACTGGTAGTGTACATTATCCATGCTATCCATGTTTTCACTGTTATACGGTAGGGGGCGCTATGACACATCTTCTAGTACAGAATCTCCGGATCAAAACACAGGAGAAGAAGAAGCAGAAACAAGTGATAGAAGATTGCTCACGGAAATGTAAAATAACGCAATCATCAAACATTAAACAGCATATAAATCAAAACTGCCTAACGTTACTGAATGAAACGTCGAACCCATGAAGAGGAAGCGATTGTGAAGCTTTGGGGTGTTGATGGACTCTTGTGTTGATGAAATTTACCCGCATTCAAGTGTCGATAAATGATGCATGAAGTTAGAATTAAATGTTTTTAAAATGTAAAGAGTTAAAGTACAGTTATTTCAAGTATAAAAAAAAAATTAATACCTAAATAGGAACATAGTAGTATACTTGAAGTGCAAAAATAATATATAAATAGTAAACTATGATACTATGTTCACTTAAAGAAAACTTAAAAGTAAATAAAACTACTTAACTAGTAATTCACTGAGAGTACACTTCAAAGTGTACTTTCGTAAACTAAAAAATGTGCTACTAGTATTAAAATAGTAAACTACTAGTATACTTATAAGTTCACTTGCAGTACAGATGCAGTACAAATGAGAAACATAGTTGTGAACTAGTTGTGCACTTGAAGTTTACTACTGTTACACTTAGAGTACACTTACACTTGGTACATTTATATACTAAAAAGTGGGCCAATTTAGTCCCAAGCAGTATTGAAATAGTACACTTACAGGTTTACTACCAGTACATTGATATTAGTACATTACTTAAACATGACCTAAGTATACTTCATAAAATGAACTTGACGTATACTTCTTTTTCGTAAGGGTAATTATGTGCTGCTGATTCACGCTACATAGAAGTTGCTTCATTCACTTCAACAACAACAAAACCAAGTGTTGGGCAAGCTACTCTGAAACTGTAGCTTTACAAGCTACAAGCTACTTGTAAGTTAAAGTAGTTAAGTTACATTCAAGCCACCCTTTTAAAAAAGTAGTTAGCTACACTACAAGTTACTATCAAAAAGTAGCTAGCTACACTGAAACTACTTTTTTTTTTTTTCTTTTTTTTTTTTTCTTTTTTTTTTTTTTTACAATGACATTGTTACAAATAACTGAATAATTGTTAATGAAGAATGTTATAATATTTGGGGTTTCAAGCAACATAATGTAATGTAATTATGATTTCAAAGAGTATAGGGTGAATTCAGGTTGATTGGGACACTTTTTTCCCAGTCATTTCAATGGCAAAAACCAATGGTCAGAATCATTTGATTTTGTAAACTATCCCATACACACAATACTCAAATATAGCCTATATCTCAAACTGGCTGTCAAAGTGCAATATGGCTACAAATTTAACATTTGCGCAAGAACAAAATGTATGCAACTCTAAATTAAATACTCAGGAGTCAGGATTAGTCTGAAAATGCAGGTTAAACTCACAGCACATGCAGTGATGGAGTGCAGCCACCAGTCATGAGCTGTGAAAAATGCGCATTGCTTGAATATTTCTTTTCGTTTCGAATTGTTTCGTTTTAAAAGTGGACATTTCAAGCTTTCTATACACATATTTCTCTTGTCTGTGAGGCAAGTAGCCTGCTGAGTTTCGGTTTATTTATGAGACGCGCTCCAGTTCATGTGCAATGCAAGTGATCGCTCCGGCGCCTCCATGTCACAATTATTGTCTGCTATAGTCTATTTGCTTCTTATTTATTAAATCTAGGCAATTGGCTGATGAAACATCGATTAAAATTAAGATACAATTTATACAAAACGAAATTCACTTTAAAGAAAGGCTTTCTACAAAGCAAAACTTAATGAAGTGGTCAAAATCATTTCTGACCCTATGTCTTTGACATATATTACGCATCTTTGCATTTTTCATAATCAATATAGCCTAGATGAAATTTAAAAATAACATTATAATATTTAAACATAAATATGAAACAAAATACATTGTTTAATGGCTACAACTAGTATAGTAGGCTACAGTACAGAGGAATTTCATGTCTGAGCGGGATTTGAGCGAACGTTGTTTTACCGGTGAGCGGATCATGAGTGGAGCGCGTCTGCATAGAGCGGATTATTGAACTGAGCGTCCGTCACACCGCTCCGCTTCGCTCATTACAGGCTTGTTCTCGTCAGAACCCAAAACGGAATGTAGCTTTAGGTCGCGCTACACCGCTACTTGCTGGATAAAGCAGTCAGCTACTGGAAAAGCTACACTGTTTTAAAAGTAACTGAGCTACTGACAAGCTACTGAAAAATGTAGTTAAGCTAGTAGCATCGCTACTTGTAGCTCGCTACTGCCCAGCACTGACAAAACCTGTGATAGAGGGACTCAAAGTGATGTTTACTTGTCACTGGGTCCCAAAGGTCCTTGTTAAAGACAATGGACCATAGTTCACAGCATCAGTCTTTGCAAAACACTATGGCTGCATCCGAAATTGCATACTCTCATGAGCAGGTACTTATTTTGAATAAGTAATTACTTCTGCTAAAAAAAAGGATGTTCTATATAGTACGAATGTGTGTAGTATGAATGTAATCCGGACGTACTACATTGTCCATGTTGTCTTTATCATGTGACCTACCAGCATCAGTTGCGTCGCTTCACTGTCATTCACAAGTCCTCTCCCGTGGCCTCATGGTATAGTAAAGTGTCCATCGTATGCGCAATTCAGAATCTATAGTACAAACCCGATTCCAAAAAAGTTGTGACACTGTACAAATTGTGAATAAAAAAGGAATGCAATAATTTACAAATCTCATAAACTTATATTTTATTCACAATAGAATATAGATAACATATCAAATGTTGAAAGTGAGACATTTTGAAATGTCATGCCAAATATTGGCTCATTTTGGATTTCATGAGAGCTACACATTCCAAAAAAGTTGGGACAGGTAGCAATAAGAGGCCGGAAAAGTTAAATGTACATATAAGGAACAGCTGGAGGACCAATTTGCAACTTATTAGGTCAATTGGCAACATGATTGGGTATAAAAAGAGCCTCTCAGAGTGGCAGTGTCTCTCAGAAGTCAAGATGGGCAGAGGATCACCAATTCCCCCAATGCTGCGGCGAAAAATAGTGGAGCAATATCAGAAAGGAGTTTCTCAGAGAAAAATTGCAAAGAGTTTGAAGTTATCATCATCTACAGTGCATAATATCATCCAAAGATTCAGAGAATCTGGAACAATCTCTGTGCGTAAGGGTCAAGGCCGGAAAACCATACTGGATGCCCGTGATCTTCGGGGTCTTAGACGGCACTGCATCACATACAGGAATGCTACTGTAATGGAAATCACAACATGGGCTCAGGAATACTTCCAGAAAACATTGTCGGTGAACACAATCCACCGTGCCATTCGCCGTTGCCGGCTAAAACTCTATAGGTCAAAAAAGAAGCCATATCTAAACATGATCCAGAAGCGCAGGCGTTTTCTCTGGGCCAAGGCTCATTTAAAATGGACTGTGGCAAAGTGGAAAACTGTTCTGTGGTCAGACGAATCAAAATTTGAAGTTCTTTTTGGAAAACTGGGACGCCATGTCATCCGGACTAAAGAGGACAAGGACAACCTAAGTTGTTATCAGCGCTCAGTTCAGAAGCCTGCATCTCTGATGGTATGGGGTTGCATGAGTGCGTGTGGCATGGGCAGCTTACACATCTGGAAAGGCACCATCAATGCTGAAAGGTATATCCAAGTTCTAGAACAACATATGCTCCCATCCAGATGTCGTCTCTTTCAGGGAAGACCTTGCATTTTCCAACATGACAATGCCAGACCACATACTGCATCAATTACAACATCATGGCTGCGTAGAAGAAGGATCCGGGTACTGAAATGGCCAGCCTGCAGTCCAGATCTTTCACCCATAGAAAACATTTGGCGCATCATAAAGAGGAAGATGCGACAAAGAAGACCTAAGACAGTTGAGCAACTAGAAGCCTGTATTAGACAAGAATGGGACAACATTCCTATTCCTAAACTTGAGCAACTTGTCTCCTCAGTCCCCAGACGTTTGCAGACTGTTATAAAAAGAAGAGGGGATGCCACACAGTGGTAAACATGGCCTTGTCCCAACTTTTTTGAGATGTGTTGATGCCATGAAATTTAAAATCAACTTATTTTTCCCTTAAAATGATACATTTTCTCAGTTTAAACATTTGATATGTCATCTATGTTGTATTCTGAATAAAATATTGAAATTTGAAACTTCCACATCATTGCATTCTGTTTTTATTCACAATTTGTACAGTGTCCCAACTTTTTTGGAATCGGGTTTGTAGTTCTTTAGTCAGTTCTTTAGCTCTGCCACATTTGGTTGCATTGTGAGTATTTGCAGCACATGTGTTGTCAAACTGATGAAGATGTTTTATTAATTTGCTGGAGTTTTTTCTATTTGCATGTGTTTTCTTCACATAGCTCAGCCACCGTATTTTTATGTTCATGCAAATGTTTACACGTTAAGATATTTTCTGGTGCTATGTTTCTTTTTTTAAGCTTATATATAGCTGAATTCTAAATACACATCTGTAAATATAGAAATGTTATGATTTTTATTATGATATTGGAGCTAATAGCATCGCAAAAAACACATTTGCTGTAGTCTCCTGTTCACTAACACTGGTGCATCATACTGTCAGGGGCACATAGGCCTCGTTTACAATGTCAGTGAAATGTGACCCAATTCCGATGTTTTGCTCATATGTGACACAGATCGGATGTGTTCTATGACCGTGTAAACGAAAAAAACGCATGCATTCGGATATTTCGAGATCGGTTTCAGGCCTCATTCATATGTGGAAATAAATCAGATATAAGGTGCGCCAATGTGCGATAGCCCGCACCTGTTGCAAGCCACCAGAGATTTTGTCATTGAAACTCGATTTCTGCTCACTAACGAATGCTTTCATCATAACTAAAAGTGCAAATAAATAAGAGATTTAAGACTAAGAATAAGACTCTAGTTTTGGCAAGAGTCCAGAACTCGCGCTGTTTGATTGACAGCTCCAGCAAGTTTAAAAAGTTTGAAAAAAAAACAGATTATTTTCATTCTACTAAGAGAAACAATGTGAAGTTGAGCGTTTAGTCACTAGTTTTATTTAATGACACAGAGACAAAGAACATCTGACTGTATGAATCATTACATATCAGAAATCACTGGTCACAGATCAGGCATTAGAATTAACACGGTTACTCACATGTTGTGGCATTACTGTCAAGTCCATATTGTAAAAGTCTGTTTGCAAATTTACCAAATAATCCACAGTGAATTTACTACACTGGCATGCGCGATTCAGTGGGTGGAGCTAAATATACAGTGATGTAGAAGCAGGCATTGATCTTCTGTGGAGGCGTTGTTTAGCTACACTAGTACGTAATAAAGTGTATCATGGTGATGTTTGGTGAACTTCGCATATATCATAGAGCTAGCATCAAGCATATTTCGTGTTCATCCATATTGGCTAGTGTGTGGCACAAGAATCCCCTTTAAGCATGCGCAATGTTTCAGATGGTATGGCAAGTGTAAACACATGAATCGGATATGGGTCACAATTGAAAGAGCGTGTAAAGGGACGGTCAAAAAAATCGGATATAGGCAACAAATCAGAATTGGGCACCAAGACCTGCAGTGTAAACGAGGCCATAGACCACCAGTACATGCAAGTATAGCCACTCCAATACTGGTGCAGTTGTGTAACCTACACAACTTTTTTTACAAACTGACCTTTTTATGTCTTGGGGTGCGTCTCAATCAGCTCCCTAGCTCCCTAGCTCCCGAGCTCGTGAATCAGTACATCGTGTACACGAATTCGGCCACTGGTAAGGACCCTGGCTCACTACACATTTGGACATTGATGATTCTATTTCCGGCGACAGACATACATGTAAAACGTCACCACTAGTATTTATCAAGCACTGACAAGATTGATGTGTATTTTTTTTATGTTAAAGTACGTTATAAAAACTATTTGATTGTTTAATTGTTCTTTTTTGCAACATTTCATTGTTATAAATATTGACAACATTGTTACGTAATGCCTGTTTAAATATAATAAAGTTCTCTCTTTAAAACTTCTATTTGCGTGTCTACGTGTTTATTAAGGTGGCTCGTGCGATTGATCTGTTTCGCGCCACATATCAACGCGAGCACCTTTTACCGCATACGTTTAAGTAACGGTATGGCTCTGGCTCTTCGCAAAAATGTTTCCCCTTGTAATATTTTATGTTGTTCTTACCTTATGTAATTGCTTTGTAAGGAGAAGAGCAGCTCAAGTAAGGCAGCAGAGATACCGGCGTCAAGTTCTGCTGTCTATTAGAGAACGAGCGGTATGAAAAAGAACCATTATGATGATGTTCACTGACACCTAGTGGGTCCGTGATAGTACTGAAGATATTTACCTCAGCCAAATTTCTTTATTTCTGTTTTGAACTGTTTTAGTACACATATAAAACCACTGTGGTTATAAACCACTTTAAAATAAGTTTTATGAAAATGTTGCGTCTACTCTGTCACTACCCACTACAGTCCTCTGACTGAACATTTCAAAACCCTTGTGTTAGTTACAAATGACAGAAAACAAGTTTAATGTCATTTAAAATACAAAACATTTATTTCCAAATAGATAACTAAAGCAAAGTTTAAACAGGTTTGATGTGATTTTTTTTCTCAGACTAGGAAAAATGGGTGATACATGCAGCTGAACGAACGAGTCCCTGTATTAGAAAGGCTGTTTGATGACACCAGTGACTTAAAAACCAGATTTTAGACTGTCAAGACAGTCACTGTTCAGCCTTGTTCAAATTCTCCGCCAAGGATCCATCTGACCAAGGATGGAAACTTGAGATTCAGGTGTCTGTGTTTGTGTACTGGTTAGCGAGTGCAACATCATACAGACTAGTGGCAAACACATTTCATATCCCACAGGCTACAGTACACAGGATTGTGCACAGGATTGCAAAGGCAATTACATTTTTTAACATATCAAATCATGTTAAGTGCACATAATTATCCATTTAGAAAGTGTATGTTGTCAACGGTTTCTTTTAAAATCATATTATTTGAACGTACACTAGGCCATATTAGGACTGCTTGACAGAATAGTCGCCTTTCCACAGCCAGAGGACCTTCCTGTCATTGGACAAGGTTTTGCTGACCTTTCTGGTAGAGTTTTCCAAAATGCTGTTGGCAGCATTGATGGTTGTCAGGTGGGTGTCCAGCATGTTCTACAAAATTATCAACCTTCAAATGAATCAACAAATAAATGTAACAGTGACAACAACAAAGTCTTTTACATTATTCTCACTGCCATGTAATTAAAACAAATTTTGCAAACTTAACAGGAGAGTAAACAAGAAATGCAATTACCCTTGTGTTGTTGCTCGACTTTTTAGTGTGTCTGTACCAACCTTCTGTGATTGACCTTTTGAGTTACACAGATGAAAAACACTAAGTATTGGGACAACTTAAACGTTTTTTTTTTTTCTACATAATTTGTAGGTCAGGATTAAAACACTGAGTGAAGATGCTGCATGTTACCTCAACAGGAAACTCTTCCATTCCATTAATCTCCAGGCCATTTGTGTCCACAAAATGAGATTTTTGGATATTTTTGTGGGATATCCAGGGTCTGTACATGATTTTCGTGTGCTGAGAAATAGCCCATTTTTCACACAACAAAAATACCCACCACAAGGCTATTACATTTTAGCTGATGGTGGGTACCCATGCCTCAGCCAGCCAGTAACCATCATAACACCATATCGAGAACCTGTGAATGACCCAGCAAAATGAATGTTAGCAGTTGTAGTGGTTTGTCACACTAATCACTCAGTAATACAATTTTATCTGGTCACATTTTGCAAATAATTACGACAATCAACAGGTTCAACAGAACATTGTCTTGTGAAAGGTGTGTTACTGAGAGAGCCTTTGGTGTCATGAAGTCCAGGTGGTACTCAATATTCTTTAAAGCCCTGGAGGTCCACCACAACTTTGCCCTCAGTGTCATTGCTTGTTGCTGTGTTCTTCACAATAGACAATAAAGACATGGTCGAGGTTAAGTATGGAATTACAAAAAAAGTTGTACACATCTGGGATGGCATGAGGGTGTTAATGAGATTTTGTAATTTTGAGAACTACACCGTTTATGCTGATCTTTAGGAGATTGAAGAAACACCGGATTCAGATGATGACAGCAGGACGGTGGATGAACCAGAGGGGCACTGGAGTGGTGAACACCTCAGGGGAAGGCTAGTAGATGAACTGTCTGGACAGCACAATGAACATAACTACTGTGCTTGTAAATGTGAGTGAAATGTTGCCTTCTTGTGATATAGAAAATATCCTTCCTCCCACCTCTGAATTCATACTTACAAGTATGACTGTGGGGACATGACCAGAGCAAAGGCAGGAGACACGGCTTGCCATCAATTAAAAGCTTTATTGACTTTAAACTTGCAATCCAAAAAGAACAACATAAAACAGACACTAACGGTGACTTTCCTCACAGAGGTCCCTCACCAGAACTGACTCAAACAGACAAGATGAATCCTATTATACTTCAGTGTTCAACCACTTCATAATAGGGAAATAGACAGGGTATATACATACACACATAAATGCATAAACAAACCATAATATTTGAAAATAAACATCAAATTACATTTACATATTACAAGAAACAAAATACAAATAATAAACACTACAGTACATTTAACAAAATAAACAAATAAAACAATGAAACAATGTCTTTTCTCTAATCTAATGTGCACCTTTAGACCAGAAAAAGTAACCCCAAATCATATTTAAACAAACAATTAGAAACAAACATTTATGCAAATAATATAAACCAAACAAACACAGGGCCTATACAGGAATTAGGGGTTACTTATGACATCTTCACATCCCCCCCTCCCCCAAACTCTCGCAAGGTAAGCGAGAGAGAAAATCAGCGGTCACGTTTTCTGACCCTGGCCGATGTCGTACAATAAAATGGAAAGGTTGCATAGCCAAACTCCAACGAGTTACACGGGCATTGGTATCTTTCATTTTGTCAATCCATTGAAGAGCTCTATAAACAGTTTCAGCTACAAAATCTCATCCCAACAGATAGTATTTAAAAGAATCAAGAGCCCATTTCACTGCCAAACACTCTTTTTCAATGACAGAATACCTTGTCTCACGAGGATACAATTTCCTACTCAAATAAGCAACAGGATGCAACTCACCTCCCTGCTCTTGTTTCAAGACAGCTCCCAATCCCACTTCAGAAGCATCTGTCTGAAGCACAAACATTTTCTCAAAATCAGGACTGTACAGGACAGGATTAGTCACTAAGGCATCCCTCAAATTCTGAAAAGCTAGTCTGGACGGTTCGGTCCACTGAATTTGATATGGCCCTGCCTTTCGTGTCAAATCTGTTAGGGGAGCCGCCCTTGTGGCAAAATGAGGTATAAACTTCCGATACCACCCATCTAGTCCTAAAAATGATCTAACCTGTTTTTTTGTACTTGGAAGTGGGCAGGTCTGAATAGCCTGTATCTTCTGGATCTGGGGTTTAATAACACCATTACCTAATACATAGCCCAAATACTCAGTCTCACTCTTAGCTATAGAGCACTTGGCAGGATTGATCGTCAAACCCGCATCCTTAATTCGCTGAAACACTGTTGCAAGATGATGAAGATGCATCTTCCAGCTGTCACTGAATATCACAACATCATCAAGATAAGCTGCTGTAAACTCACCTAAATCCTGCAAAACAGTATTCATTAACCTCTGAAAGGTAGGAGGAGCCCCGTGTAGCCCGAAAGGGAGGACACGGAAATGCATAAGACTTGTAGGGGTACGGAAAGCGGTCAATTCTCGAGATTCAGGGGCCAAAGGCACCTGCCAGTACCCCTTACATAAGTCTATTGTACTGATAAATTTGGCTTTTCCTAACTTCTCAATAAGCTCCTCAATACAGGGCACTGGAAAATAATCAAATTTGGACACAGAGTTTAGGTAGCGGAAATCAATACAAAAATGCAAGCTTCCATCCTTTTTCGGGACTAACACAACGGGGTTACACCATTCACTTTGAGAGGGTTCTACAATGCTCATCTCCTGCATTAACCTAACCTCCTCAGTGAATGCTGACACCATCTTTTCGGGAATACGGTAACTCATTCTTTTCACTTGAGCATTTGGTTTCAACACAATTTGATGCTGAATGAGAGGGGTACAACCAGGGGTACTCTTAAACAGTTCTGGATCACATAACTCTTGAATTTGTTTTTTGTTCTCCCCTGATAAGTGCTCAAGGTCAACTGAGGAGGTATCCTGACTCACAGATAAATACTGCTCTTCTATCTCCTCCTCTTCTTCCACCAACCGAATCAAGTTTACACTTGCAAACTCTTTCTGTGGAAACCATTCCTTCAAGAGATTAATATGCAATGTTCTATGTGAACGTGACCCACCAGGAGTGGCAATTTCATAAGTTGTAGGTCCTAACTTCTTAGTAACCTTGAACGGACCCTGCCATTTACCCAACAACTTATTCTCCTCTGTTGGAAGCACGACTAAAACCTGCTGACCTACTTCAAAGGACCGCTGCCTTGCCTTCCTATCATACCAACATTTCTGCCTACTCTGTGCTTCTCGTAAGTGTTCTGATGCTAACTTGGTCATTTTCTCCAGTTTCTCCCTCATTTGCAACACATAATCAATGACATTCACCTTACTAGATGTCTGTGAACTTTGCTCCCAGGACTCTTTCAACAAAGACAGAGGACCCCGCACATCATGTCCATACATCAATTGAAAGGGAGAAAAACCTGTAGAAGCCTGTGGAACTTCTCTATACGCAAAAAGTAAGTAAGGTAACCACTGGTCCCAATCCTCTGGAGGCCATTTGCACACAGTAGCAAATCGCTCAAAAGTAGTCAGATAATGCTCGATGTCATCCATCTCACTGAGCTGCTGCATCTTTGGCTCTTTCAATGGACCCCCAGCAGTTGGACGTCGAACTCCATCAGAATTTCTGGAAGAAGTGTCTGGACCCTCACTCTCCCCAGGTGGCGGATTTCCCAGTGAGGTATGCTGACTCACTTCTCCCTGCAGTAAGCGAAACTGATGTTGCACGGTCCTCCATCTTGTCTCTTGTCGTGCAGTCTCTTGTTCTTGTCAAACGTTTCTCTCTTTTTGATCTACCAGGAATTTCTGGAACATATCCTTGAGCTCAGCAATGTCCTTCAAAGAACTTTCAGAGGAAATCAGCTCCACAGCACCTCCACTAGCCCCATCATCCTCCCCGTCTTCTTCAGGGTCCACTCGCGCTAGTGTCTCAGTACGTGCTGCCTGTTTTGGTGCCATCACATCTGACGATTTGACACAGCAATGCTCCTCTTCTGGATTATCCCACCGCTGCCACCATAATGTGGGGACATGACCAGAGCAAAGGCAGGAGACATGGCTTGCCGTCAATTAAAAGCTTTATTGACTTTAAACTTGCAATCCAAAAAGAACAACATAAAACAGAGACACTAACGGTGACCTTCCTCACAGAGGTCCCTCACCAAAACTGACTCAAACAGACAAGATGAATCCTATTATACTCCAGGGTTCATCCAGGGTTCAACCACTTCATAATAGGGGAATAGACAGGGTATATACATACACACATAAATGCATAAACAAACCGTAATATTTGAAAATAAACATCAAATTACATTTACATAAATATTACAAGACCCCAGAGACAAAGGTAAATTCTGGAAATGTTACTATAATGCTGATATATAAATTCTAAATAACAAAAATTAAACAAAAACTCTTGGTGTCTTTTCTCTAATCTAATGTGCACCTTTAGACCAGAAAAAGTAACCCCAAATCATATTTAAACAAACAATTAGAAACAAACATTTATGCAAATAATATAAACCAAACAAACACAGGGCCTATACAGGAATTAGGGGTTACTTATGACATCTTCACAATGACACATTCAAGTGTTCCGTTGTCAGACAAAATAGGAAACACAGACAACCCATGCTTAGTCTAACATATTTCAAACTTTTAAAAAAAATTTACACTGGGATAATGCACCAAACGGTCAGCTTAAAAGTACATGACCAAAATGGTAAGTGCTGTCAAAATGGCTGTATTTGAAAAAGAATAAAACAATGCACTACACAGTGTATACTCTTTTCTGCCATGTTGAAGGTTCTTTCAACTGAGATAATCGGGTATCAAAATTATCACCAAGTTTGCCAATTATAATAATGAGTTTCCTACACTTAAGTTGCAACTGAATGCCTTCTGAAGTTATATTTATGGTAATTCTGATAGCACATGAAGGAAGGCTGCATAAATGCAAAAATTATAAGTACTTCAGTGAGATTAAGGCAAAAGTGAAGTGACTGCATTGTGTAATTGTTTTTATTTTTTAAACTGTCATTAAGAACTTAACATTTTATTAATTAAATTTCATTAAACTATGTTTTTTCAACAATTAACAAGTAACTTCACCTGCTCCTTACTCTTCTGCCCTCCTCTCATACCCCCTTGTGTTTATTTCTTCTTTAAACTCATTAGGAACATTGTACATCGCTAGTACATTGTATTAAATAAATACATATAAAGCTACATTAAAAACATAAGCTACATTTTTTTCAACAATTTTCACAAGTAACTTGGCCATCTTTGCTTGATTGTACATAGTTTAACTTAATTAGTTTAACTTTAATTACTCAATAGTTTATTTTGTTTTCTTAGTTCTGTCATTTAAAAAAAAAAAAGAATGATTTAAAAAAAAAAAAGAATGATATTAATATGAATTGTAGAAATAAACAATGTTGATGCGTTTAATCAGACAACCTATCTTGTACGTCTTTTTTCAATTTTCCCACTTGCGTCCTGCCTCCTGTGGGTATAGTCTTAAAGGTGTGGTGGAAAAATGTAATCATAGAAGAAAATTCATTTTTTGTACACATATTTCCATATATGAAAGAATATTATGCATACAGAGAAGCATAATGGCCCGTCCATGACCCTAGGGGTCACTGTCTAAATCTGAGGGCCTAGGGGTTAAGATGGATAAAACATGGGGTTATTTGTGTATGTGATCCGACTTTTACCATGTGTGTGGAAAATTACAGAAGAAGCTAGTGCTGACCTTGGAGGTCAGGGGAGGTATAAGAATGGAAAGGATTGTTTTGTGTGTCAGTGAACACTCTGCAGACATTGAGATGGCTGCCGACTGTTGGCTGCCTTTGCAAAGGAAATAAACCATTTATTAAATTTACTAAGATTTGTCTCTTATTCAGAGATGATCAAAAAACTGCCACAAGAAAGGCCCATCTCTTCAATTATGAATCTGAACAGACATAAGTGTAATACATACAGAAAGACTATTTTTTAATTGTTCTTCACCTCTTTTCCAGGCCTATGTTCTTAATAAGCATCTTGCATCAGCTTGCATTAAAACAGTAATGTAGTAGTGGAAGATGTAAAGGTGGTCTATGTTACAGTTTAATCGTGATTAACACATTTGCTACTTCAAAACTCTTAAAAGATGTAAACAGGCTTTAATGAAAAGTGGTTGTTCTGTTCAGGGATAATTGTTACTCACATCCAGCCATCCTTGGCACTGTTCCGGCTGCCAGTAAACAGCTGGTCGTGTTTTCGCCTCAGGCAAATTAAATTTCTGATTTCCTCATCGCTTACTGTAAACCACAAAAAATGTAAATGTTTAAGGTTTATATATCCATGTAAATTTGTTCGCTTATTTAAAGACGTTTCTGTCATTGTACTATACGCAGGACCGTAGGCTAACGTTAGCTATTGATTTTTAAAAACATAATTTAACACTTAAACATCGCTAGACTCAAACAAGCTGTTTATAGAACTTAATATCACATGTAAAATCGCTAACTTAATTGATCATTTTATATGTAGAACAACGATAACAAGCTTATTTACATTTGTAGCAAAAGTTTCCCGACACGTCCGCCATTTGTTTTTCAGCTGAGAGGCTTCTGAATATATGGCGTAATTTCCGTTAAGGGAAGAGAGTGAGCACCAGTGCTTCCTGGTTTTCATGGTGCGTTGTGGGACTTTTTAGGGAACGAAAGTTTCAGTGCACTGAAACGATTTTGTGATTGAGACAGCCCTTAAAATGGCCGACTCCCTGATCAGTGCCCTGACTACTGAATTAGGGAGCTGATTGAGACGCACCCTTGGAGTCGCATGAGCTGATTACCTGAAGACACTATTTTTGTGAATTAGAGTAAAGGATTATGAGTGATTGGAGGATGCAAAGGAAAATGAAGGCTACAAAACGAAGGCTGCCTCCGGAGTTCCGGTGGAAGCAGGCACGTGCACAGGTAGGGCTCAACCTGTGCAGAGTACATGCCCTTTTTGCCCTTACACTGCGAAGTGCCCTTTTTTTGGTGGTGGTGTTTTTTTTCTTTTCTTCTATAAATCAATGCTATTGGTCACCCTTTACGTCTGTCTGTCTGTCTGTTTTACAAATATTTAGCCAATGAAACGTATTAAAAAGACCTTGTGACTAAATCTTGTTGGACCCTCAAACTGTCAGTAAACCTCATAACTCCGCCCCCTCTAGCATGACTGAATGAACTGAAGTTCAGCAGCAGCCGCCCGGCAGACAGCAAGGGTAAATAAAGATCTTATTTGAATAAGTACAGCGTTTTCTTTACGCAAGAAACATTATGTCTATAAAGGCTCATATTTTATGTATTTGAGGTCTGAGACACACCATATTATTTACAGTAGCAATAGCATAAGGGTAAAGTACATGGTATGAAGTTTTGATGCAAATCGACACGAGATTCGAATCCACCTTTTGCTGAACTCGCTCTACTCCCTTTTCCCATCACATAGAAATTCGAAAAGGCATTTTTTTTTTTTCAATAAAAATGAAGAAAATATTAAAAAAGTGGAAAGAAAGCATCTAACGTGTTTAATAATAAAGTGTTAGGGGTAGGTGAACAGACATGCAGTTGCCCTTGGGTGCCCTTTTTCAGTTTCAGCACATGCCCCTCAAAAGGTCTGTGCACGGCCCTGGGTGGAAGAGTGACCTTTGACCCGATGCATGACGTATTGACGAATGCAGAAGCGCAGAGGATAGAGCAAAACAAAACACCGGTCATGAATTTTTAAAGAGAAATATGGGAGGAGCTTGAGTTTGTTGTTTGAACCGCGAGAGGCGTCTACTCTCACCTAAGCTTACGCTACTCCTACTTCATACATCATGCGTCGGGTCAGAGGTCAATCTTACGCCGGAACTCAACTCGCGTACGGCCGTTACTGGAAGCCAGTGATTATAGAGATCGACCGATATTGATTTTTTTATAACCAATACGGATTATTTGCATGTTTATGTGCCCGATAACCGATATATATAACCAATATTTATTTATTGTGTTATTTCTGTTTTTAACAATTATAGCAACATCACTGAACTGAGCAAACTGTTTTATATAACACATTTTAAACACTGTAATTGTTGCAATTTCACTCCCTTCTTACATACAGTGGGGAGAACAAGTATTTGATACACTGCCGATTTTGCAGGTTTTCCTACTTACAAAGCAAGTAGAGGTCTGTAATTTTTATCATAGGTACACTTCAACTGTGAGTGACGGAATCTAAAACAAAAATCCAGAAAATCACATTGTATGATTTTTAAATAATTAATTTGCATTTTATTGCATGACATAAGTATTTGATCACCTACCAACCAGGAAGAATTCCGGCTCTCACAGACCTGTTAGTTTTTCTTTAAGAAGCCCTCCTGTTCTCCACTCATTACCTGTATTAACTGCACCTGTTTGAACTCGTTATCTGTATAAAAGACACCTGTCCACACACTCAATCAAACAGACTCCAACCTCTCCACAATGGCCAAGACCAGAGAGCTGTGTAAGGACATCAGGGATAAAATTGTAGACCTGCACAAGGCTGGGATGGGCTACAGGACAATAGGCAAGCAGCTTGGTGAGAAGGCAACAACTGTTGGCGCAATTATTAGAAAATGGAAGAAGCTCAAGATGACGGTCAATCTCCCTCAGTCTGGGGCACCATGCAAGATCTCACCTCGTGGGGCATCAATGATCATGAGGAAGGTGAGGGATCAGCCCAGAACTACACGGCAGGACCTGGTCAATGACCTGAAGAAAGCTGGGACCACAGTCTCAAAGAAAACCATTAGTAACACACTACGCCGTCATGGATTAAAATCCTGCAGCGCACGCAAGGCCCCCCTGCTCAAGCCAGCACATGTCCAGGCCCGTCTGAAGTTTGCCAATGACCATCTGGATGATCCAGAGGGGGAATGGGAGAAGGTCATGTGGTCTGATGAGACAAAAATAGAGCTTTTTGGTCTAAACTCCACTCGCCGTGTTTGGAGGAAGAAGAAGGATGAGTACAACCCCAAGAACACCATTCCAACCGTGAAGCATGGAGGTGGAAACATCATTCTTTGGGGATGCTTTTCTGCAAAGGGGACAGGACGACTGGACCGTATTGAGGGGAGGATGGATGGGGCCATGTATCGCGAGATCTTGGCCAACAACCTCCTTCCCTCAGTAAGAGCATTGAAGATGGGTCGTGGCTAGGTCTTCCAGCATGACAACGACCCGAAACACACAGCCAGGGCAACTAAGCAGTGGCTCCGTAAGAAGCATCTCAAGGTCCTGGAGTGGCCTAGCCAGTCTCCAGACCTGAACCCAATAGAAAATCTTTGGAGGGAGCTGAAAGTCTGTATTGCCCAGCGACAGCCCTGAAACCTGAAGGATCTGGAGAAGGTCTGTATGGAGGAGTGGGCCAAAATCCCTGCTGCAGTGTGTGCAAGCCTGGTCAAGAACTACAGGAAACGTATGATCTCTGTAATTGCAAACAAAGGTTTCTGTACCAAATATTAAATTCTGCTTTTCTGATGTATCAAATACTTATGTCATGCAATAAAATGCAAATTAATTACTTAAAAATCATACAACGTGATTTTCTGGATTTTTGTTTTAGATTCCGTCACTCACAGTTGAAGTGTACCTATGATAAAAATTAAAGACCTCTACATGCTTTGTAAGTGGGCAAACCTGGGCAAATCGGCAGTGTATCAAATACTTGTTCTCCCCACTGTACAAAACAAAACACACTTCAATAAATAGAGTCTGAAAGAGTGCAAAAATGTTTTATTTTTTTTAAATACAGTGCAAAAAAAAGTCTTTTTAACATTAATGCTGGTGCATCTTTTTATTTATAACAACAGCACATTAACAGCAGGCAAAATAAATGTATAAAGTCTAATGTTTTTAAATGGAGAACATAAATAAATGACAGGTGAGTCTATCAACTCCCCATAAATATAAGCATTCGTTTTAAACTACAGTTTTAAAAGGTTTCTGTGTTGTTTAATTGACTAAAGAGTGAAGAGAACGGAACGCGCTAGAATATTCTCTGGAATCGGAATAATTATCGATATCGACTAATATGAGCATTTTTTATCGAGTTCACTTTTTGGCCATATCACCCAGCCCTAATTCACCATGCTGTCATTATCATGTGACCTACTAGTGTCAGTTATGTCACTTCACTGTCATTCATAAATCCTCTCCCGTGGCCTCATGGGATAGTAAACGGTAAACATTGGCAGAAAAATAAACAAAACAGCAAATAAATCATCGCTATTACAGTCCATCTCATCTGGCACGTTATCAGAATTATTAATAATGTTTTTGTCGGTCTAGATTATGAAATGCCTGCTGATGACAGAGCGCTGTTTTCATCTATGCGTTTACACAGAACGTCTCTCGCGGAGATAGGCCTAATAATTCATTTCCACAGAGCTGTAATTATTTATATGTTTATTATACAAATGTGATATAGCAGACGTTAATATAATTTAAGGAGTTTTAAACGAGTGGGTCTTGTTAAAAGTTACATACGGTGACTATGCTGGAGTATCAACCCAGTGAGTGAACGGCTGAACGCGACTTCACGAGACGAGCATAAACAGACAGAGAGAGGAAGGAATAAATTAAGCGCTTTTATTTCCAACATGCTCTCATTCATGGCCGTTTTATTTAATTCATGTTAAGTTACATCTTTATTCGGACATGACGGATTACGTGACTCTGTGAGTTTGTCTCTATTTTTAGAGCCAAGTTTAAACTACATAACATAGCTTATTTGTGCACATCTCATTTGTGCATTACTGGCTGTTATGTTAAATAAAGTTTATTAATTAAGGGACACAAGTTATTTTACCTTTGAACACCGTTGCTGACTCATCTCCCCTCAGACGCAGTGCTTTAATGGCGGGCTTGCACGCAATTCTCAAAACGTCCACAAGATGGCGGCATTTATCGGTGAATCCGATAATACAAAACCGATACCCGATTATGGGAAAATGCTTAAATATCGGGAAAAATATCAGGAAACTGATATATTCGTCGATCTCTAATAAATATGGATATTTTTCTTACAAAAAATGCATGGCTTCGCTTCAGAAGGCCTTTATTAACCCCCTGGAGCCGTATGGATTACTTATGATGGATGGATGCGCTTTTTTGGGCTTTAAAATCTCAGTTACTATTCACTCCCATTATAAAGCTGGGAAGAGCCAGGATATTTTTTTAATATAACTCAGATTGTATTCGTCTGAAAGAATAAAGTCATATACACCTAGGATGGCTTGAAGGGGAGTAAATCATGGGATCATTTTCATTTTTGGATGAACTTACCCTTTAAGCCTCAAGAAAGCACCCAATATGTGCAGTGAGAACCGATCATTTCATCTATTCAACATGACTTGTATAACACATACTGTGTAAGTGGATAATATTTAGCATATGTACATTCAATGTAATGCCAGAGGAGGATAAGTTCCCCCAGCAGAATCTGGTTCCTCACTGGGTGTTTTAAGGCATTAAAGGGATTGTTCACCCAAAAATGAAAATTAGCTCATGATTTACTCGCCCTCAAGCCATCCTAGGAGTATATGACATTCTTCTTTCAGACGAATACAATCAGAGTTATATTAAAAAATGTCCTGGCTCTTCCAAGCTTTATAATGGCAGTGAATGGCAGCCCAAAATTTGAAGCCCAAAAATGTGTATCCATCCATTATAAACATACTCCACAAGGCTCCGGGGGTTAATAAAGGCCTTCTAAAGCGAGTCGATGGGTTTTTGTGAGGAAAAATATCCATATTTAACACATTATAAAGTAAAAATATCTAACTTCTGGCAGACCGCCTTCCGTATTCAACTTACAAAGAAAGCGAAACTGGCGCGATGATGGCGTCGGACGTAGCGTAAGCGTTTTGAACTGCGAGAGGCACTACACTTTCTTCGTAAGTCATTTTTTAATATAACTCCAATTGTATTTATCTGAAAGAAGAAAGTCATATACACATAGGATGGCTTGAGGGTGAGTAAATTATGGGATAATTTTCATTTTTGGGTGAACTATCCCTTTAATGCAGAATTTTCTGTAAAGCTGCTTTGAAATGACATGAATTAAGAAAAGCACTACAGTTTTGAAAATGAACATTGACACTATTTAAATACATTAAATTCAATACATTGAATTCAATCTCAAAAGTGTTTCACCATCTCATGATCTTTTTTTGGTTTGGTCAGCACAAACAGTGTCGAACTAACACAGAGTTGAGCTGATTTTAAACAGTTTTAAACTTCCCCTTGTGTCTGCATGGCATGGCAGGAAGCAAAAAAGCAGAAGGTAGAGAGTAAGATTCATTTCCTTTCAGAAAGGTCGATAATAAACCTTGTTTGCTAAAACCATGAAGTGACTAGACTGATCTCAATGAAAACTCATCACATTGGAGTAATGTTGAGGTAAGTGTTACATTTTGCATAATACACTGACACTTAAGCGATTTACAAATCAGGCAAATAATAATAATAATAAACTGTGTGGACCATCACAAAATGTTTTACAGTGTGTAATTGAGTATTGCTATCTTTACTTAGAGTTAATACATTTATTAATCTATATCTTACTCTTCACTGCTCTAAATGCTTTTTTTTTAAAAAGGAAATAATTATTGGTTACCTTAAATGTTAATACTGAAAGTTATATTTTAAATAATTTGTGTCCTGGCTAAAAAAAAAAAAATCATTTATATTAAAAAATTCAGTCAAACTTTATATTAGGTGTCTTTAAGTACTATAAAAAAATCTTAAGGGCATTGTATTTATTGTGTTCATGTTGTATTGCAAGACTGTGCTACTATTGAGGTGGAGACGTGTAAAGGTTAGGACAGGTTTGGTGGTATGGGTGGGTTAAGGTGTAAGGGAAGGTCAACAGTGTAATTATAGATGTAGTTACAGAAATGTTTTACAGCTGTAATTATGTGCGGGTATTTTTTTTTTTTTAATATAAGTACAATGTAGAAACATTATGTACACAAAAATTGGTGTATATCAAAATATTTATTTAACCCTCATGTTGTTTTTTGGTCATTCTGTAGAGGATTTTCTTTTTCGAAAATGGTAGTTAACGTTATTGGTGTTCCCGGTAAAAAATGTCCAGCCTACAAAACAATTGCTTATAAATCTGTCAATATTGGATTCAGTCTTTTTTTATCAACTTGTTTTCTTTCAATAAGGACAGGTTTTGTATTTGTTTTTAGTAACGCTTTAGATTACAGCCCGGAAAGTACTGCACAAGTAAAATGAATTTACAGTGTAACTTTCGGTAATTATAGTGTAAGTATAAAGTACGTACATGTAGGTATAAGGGAACAATATGTAATATTGTGGGAATAAAGGGGTAGCTAACTATCAGGAAAATTAACAAATCATTTATACTGTAAGTATTTTTTAATTAAGGGGTAATTATTCATGTAGTTACAGGGTAAGTGTGAATCTGCGGGCTGTAAATTAAAGTGGTGTTTGTTACCCTCTTGTTTCATGTATCACTCGGAAACCTTTATTTGAAAAACAACTTTCAAAACAGATTTGCAACACTTCTTATTCGTTTCTCTTGCTTGGCTTCATCCTCCTTGTTCCTCTTCTTTTTTGTTCTTGCCACAGATGAATCTTAAGAAGGAATCCCATGTATCTAGCTAATCTGTATTATGTATTAAAAGAAATACAGTACTCCTAGAAATGTCCTCACCATTTACTCGTCTTTTACCTCATGCCATCTGAGATGTATATGACTTTCTTTCTTCAGATGAACACAGACAAATAAATAATCTCTGCTAATGAAAACTCATTTGGGTTCCAAGCATCAAACAGCACATACAGCAATAACTACAGTAATCCATACAACCCCAATGGATGAATCAATGTCTTCTGAAGTGAAACGATAAGTGTTTGTAAGAAAAATACCAATATTTTACATTTTTTTAAAATGTAGACTATCGCTTCCGATCAACAGTCATCTGTGCGTGAATGAGCCGGTTGAGTTCACGCTTGACGTAACTTGTCGGATGCCGTCAGTTTTTATTTTATTTTATTTTATTTTTTTAATTAATGCACACAATAGTATACAAACAATAACATAATATATGATAATAGCAATGAGAAACAAACAAGACAGGAAGACCTGCGAGAACGTCATGAAAGCTTGAAGCTTCATGTTGCTCTTTACTCATGCACTCGCTGGTAACAGCTGGTCAGAAGCGAAAAGATTAGTAAATTATGAGAGCATTTCTGGGTGTACTTTTTCTTTTAATAAATAATAATACAGAATATCAAAAGACATGGGATTCCTCTTAAGATCTATCAGTGGAAATAACGAAAAAGAAGAAGAGGAACAAGAGGAGGAGAAGCCAAGCAAGAGAAACAAAAAAGGGATGAAACAAGAGGGGAACAAACACCACTTTAATTTACAGCCTGCAAATTCATACTTACCCTGTAACTACACAGATAATTACCCCTAAATTAAAAAATACTTACAGTATAAATAATTTGTTAATTTTCCTGGTAGTTACCCCTTTATTCCTCAAATATTACAAATTTTTCCCTTATACCTACACATACGTACTTTATAGTTAAACTATAATTACCAAAAGTTACGCTGTAAATTCATTTTACTTACAAAGTACTTTCCAGGCTGTAATCTAAAGCGTTACCTTCTTTTTTGGTCTGATTAATCGTAGTCCTCCTTGATCTGAGCTAATGCATCTCAATTTTTGACCAAGAAAAGCATTATTTGTGGGTAATTTTGGCAATATTTAATAAAATGTAAAAATATTCCGTCAAATATTTATCACACTAGTGTGCTTTAATGTTTAACCAGGAAGTTTGTTTTGAAATGCTTTTATTTTGTAAAAATGGCACAAAATCACACTTGTGATGTTCCCGGTCAGAAATGACCGGCCCACAAAAAATAGATTGTAAATCGCTCGTTATGCTATATTATCACCAAATATTGGATTCAATCTTTTTGTCAACTTGTTTTTTTTTCAATTAGGACAGGTTTTGTATTTCTTTTTGAAACTGACTGATTGTAGACCTCATTGAGCTTATATTGGTCAAAAATGACCATCCATTGAAAATGAATGGGGGAGATTGAAAATAAAAGAAACATTTAGTGTTCAGGAGCATGTGCAACCCCTCACCTCAGGTCCTACTCGAAACGTTTAGAAATTTTAATGGTTCACCGCTGGGGGGCAATGACCATGAATCATGCGGATTCACTGAGAACCATTGAACAAGTGTCGATTGGGTTTTACCTGATCTCTGATCAGTTTTTTACATTTGTAGACGTTTTAATTAGAAATTAGTATAATTAAAAGGAATAATAGTAGTTAATAGTCTCTTATTAGCCTGTTTATCTGAGCAATCCATTGAACAAACAAAACAAGCCCTGAAGATTGATGAAAGAACACATATTACACAGACACTTGATATTTAATCTTATTAGATGATTAGTTATTTGCATTTTGTAGAGTTTACTTTCAATAAAACATTTGCAATGTGTTTGTAAAAGGTGTTTTTATGAATTTTGGCCTGAGTTTTTGTTGCATTTCCACTGTTATGACCAGCAGAGGTCACCAGCGTGTGGCATTTCCAGCACTTTGAAACAGTGAACATGCAAACACACACACACACACACACACACATGTACTTTATATATACTTTATTTCTCACAGAGATGAACTTCATCCTCAGATCAATGAGGCCTACGATTAATAAGTTTCAAAAAGAAATAGAAAAACCTGTCCTAATATAAATAAAACAATTGAATCCAATATTTGGTTATAATATAGCATAACAAGAGATTTACATGCAATTTTGAAAAGTCCGGCAACAAAAGGTGTTACAGGGTTTTCAACACAGCACAAGGGTTAAATGTAGTACATAGTAGATAAAGACACTTAATATAAAGTGGGACTAAAAATTCTATGATACGTCATTTGTATTATGCACTTAAATAATGAGTCAAGAAGAATATGCTAAAAAAAATTGCCTAAAGTTCTTTAGTCGCGTACATTATGATAGTATGCTATTCTAAATATAGCCCGTGTGTATTTTATGTGACAGGAATTACACGTCCATGGAGCTCACAACAGCGCTGACAGATGTCACGGAGAGTTACTCCAACCAGACCGATAGGAATCAGTCGGAGGCCTGTTCACGTGAGGGCGCTCTGAAGACAACCGTGTTTCCTGTCCTCTACACCATCCTCTTCATCCTGGGCTCGTCGCTGAATGGCCTGGCAGCATGGGTGTTCCTCCGAATCCCCAGTAAATCTCACTTCATCATCTATCTGAAGAACATTGTTGTGGCTGATATTATCATGACCCTCACCTTCCCCTTTAAGATCCTCGCCGATGCGAACCTAGCAACTGTTGGTGTGCGTGTCTTTGTCTGCCGCGTGTCATCTGTGCTGTTCTACCTCACAATGTATATCAGCATCCTGTTCTTCGGCCTGATCAGCATCGATCGCTGCAGAAAGACCATGTGGCCCTTTGTGGGTACCAGCGCTAGACGCCTGCTCCACAGAAAGCTCCTCTCGGCCTTCATATGGACGTCACTGTTGGCTCTTGTGCTGCCCAACGTAGTCCTGACGAGCCGTCTCAGTACTTCGGGACGCATTAAATGCAGTGACCTCAAGACAGAGATGGGACTGCAGTGGCACGAGGTGGTCAACCACGTGTGCCAGGTGATCTTTTGGGGAAACCTTGTAACCGTGATAATATGTTACACGCTCATCTCAAAAGAGCTCTACAAGTCTTATGCCCGCACACGAGCTCAACACGAGGCAAGGCAAGGAGCAAATGTCCCCCACAGACAGCTAAACAAGAACAGCATTCAAGCGAATGTGTTCCTGGTGTTGGCCGTCTTCTTTGTTTGCTTTGTTCCCTTCCACTTTGCCCGAGTACCATACACTATTAGCCAGACACGCGGACGGCTGTTCAGTTGCCAGCAGAAGCTGTTTTTCTTCCAGCTGAAGGAGAGCACACTGTGGCTTTCCTCCCTTAATTCAGTGCTGGATCCACTCATCTACTTCTTTCTCTGCAAGTCATTCAGGACATCCCTGTTTAACACCCTGCGTCTGTCTCCTGGCCGCTGCGGGGAGCTTGGGACAGACACGACCAGCACTCCTCTGGACAACCCGCAGATATGATGGACAAACTCTGTGAAATCCATGTGAAAATCTTGTGGTTCTCCTGAACATCTACTCTTCCATTTAAAACTGATTTGCACGCTGTAACAGCAATATGCTACGGTGAATCAAACCTTTTAACAACACCTGACTCTCTCCTCTTCACTCTGGCTCCTTCCACTCTCTTTCAAGAACCTAATTACCTCAGGCTGACCCTAATTCAAATCAAGAGGTTTCACCTGTCATGACTGGCTAGTGAAAGGAAGGATGGCAGCTGAAATAACCCCTTTAAAGCTTGTGTTGTGTTAAGATAATCATACGTACATGTCCATCAAAGTCAAGTGCTAGTGGCAAAAGTACCTTGGATGCAATAGTATTTGTTGTGAGTAGACTATTTGTTGTCACTGACAAACCTTTAATGCCAGACATCCAGACATGCAAAAAAATAAATAAATAAATAACATTTCTCATGAAAATGAATCTGAGTACTGTGGATATCACACTATTACAGGTAATTTATTAAGACATTACTGTAATGCAGACACAGATAACCATTTTGATTCTACAGCTCATTGCTGCTATATCAGTCATTTCCAGCTCCAGTTCATTGTGAAGTCACAGTAGCCTATATAATTACAGAAACTACTATTGTAAAAACAAAACTGTGACTATGGCAAAAGGCTGAGATATACTGTAAACCATTTGCAAATGTCTTTGACTGATGCAACACGTCACTGTTTTTGTCTTGTCTTGTGCTTCACAACGGGACCAAAGTTGCTTCCCAAACTTTTTGTTCCAGGGTTGTTGCACAATTGAACATAAAATGTAATGTTTTTTTAAGATCTGAACTAATAAAATTAATACCATATTTCTACACCAGAACAAACGCACACAAAGTAAATCTCAAAATAATTCATGTATGATATTTTCTTTGTTTCTTTCTTTGTTTCTTTCTTTCTTTTACTCAAACTGGAAAAACACATTCTTCCTTTAGCCAGTTTTCACTAAATAAGTTTATGGAAGAATTATATTTAATCATAAATACAGGCCTTTAAACACATAAATAACCTATTTAACAAACAAAAACTGTAAAATGTCAGCTGTAATTATGTGCGGGTATTTTTTAAATATTAGTACAATGTAGAAACATTTATGTACGCAAAAAATGGCTTATATCGAAATATTTATTTAACCCTCATGTTGTGTTTAGGTCATTTTGACCTGTAGAGGATTTTCTTTTTCCCGAAAATGGTAGTTAACGTTATTGCATTGGACTAAAACCTAGTGACTTTACTCATCCAGGGTATAACTACTTCCCCAACAATTTTTGAGAATTTTTGTAATTTTTTGTGATTTCTTTTTCCATTCACTTTGTTACACTTGTGGTGTTCCCAGTCAAAAATGACCAGACTACAAAGAAATTGCTTATAAATCTCTAATTACTCTATATTATCACCAAAATATTCTTTCTTTCTTTCTTTTACACAAACTGGAAAACACATTTTTCCTTTGGACAGTTTTCACTATTTATCAAACAAAAACTGTAAAATGTCATGTGTGACATCCATGACCACTTTGATGACTGGTGGCTGAATGGAATAAAATAACTTTTTTGTGGAATTTAATAAAAAAAATAAAAAAAAAATACTGGTACTCGGTGTGTTTCAACCGCAGGAACCGGGGTCTAAATGAAGTTCCAGGTAAAAATGTCCCCCTCAAAACGGCCCTGCTCGCGAGGTAGTACTTCTTCAAAGTTCAGGAACTTTCGTGGTTGGGACTTGGGCGCCGAACCTGCTGATTGGTTGAGCTCACCCAGCATTTTATTTCAACCTAAAAGTCAGTTGCGGTGCGTGCAGTAAGAGTTGTTTGCTATTCAAATCAACAATGAAGTTAAAAAAATACGATTGATGGACCGACGACGAGGTTCAGGCTTTATTAAGTGTATTTGCAGAAGACGAAATCCAGTGGGCTCTGGAAAGTCACGTGCAGTCCTACGTCACCTGACTAATTTTCACGGTACTTTAAAATATTTTGTTCCATAGAAAAAAAAGTCATACATGTTTGGAATGAATTAAAGGTTGAGTAAGTGATTACTAACCCTGACTCATTTTCGAGTGAACTAACCCTTTAACATGTCCAGAGTAGTTTTTAAAGGATAAAAGCAGCACAGAAGCGCCATGAAATGTGTGTTACACAGACTTGAAAATGCACATATTGGCACAGGAAACCCATTTTTGCATTTTAATTCTATTCACTGCATCTTCACCTCAGAACCTGAGTTTGTGAGTAGTGTGGAGCATGAGTTCCCTTTCAGTCAGTACACTACGAGTTACGTCAGTTACTGACGAAATGGGGGTTTCGCTTAGAAGCCAATTGCCTTTGAGCTCTACAAAACGAGCCAATGGCATGAAGATGCCATGGGTCTGCGGAATTTGCATAACGCAACCCCGCCCCACCGTGTGGGTATAAAGGGCGTTGCGTGGCAATCTCGCATTATGTTTCTGCTTCAGAGCCGAGTGTTACCGCCTGAGCGTTTTTCTCTTCAAGACGAGTGTCTCTCCAGAGTGTTGGTGTTACGGCACATTCTAGCGAGTTCCGCATTCCTGTCTGATCTGTGCAGTGATCTAGCACAGCGTGTGTGTTCTCCCTAGGCGCTTCGGCATTCTGCAGAGCAAAGACTCCTCTCTAAAAGAGCTGCACGTGGCATGCCTTTTTCAAGATGTCTCGCCCGTGCTCCGTTTCTGGGTGCGGTCAGCTGGTTCCTCCGTTTGAGAGGCATGATCGCTGTTTGGCGTGCTTGGGCCTCGTGCACGCCGAGCGCGCGTTCATGGATGAGTCATGTTCCCACTGCGGGAACATGGCCATCGCAGTGTTGCGGTCAAGACTCCATGATCTCCATGCTGGAGGGAGAGTCCCCTCTACCACACCCCAATCTATTCCCTCCACAAGCGCTCTCGGCTAGATGATTGGTATCTGGGGGCGGCCCGTGCCGAAGGTGCCCGTCAGCCCCCAGTGCCCTTCTTCCCGGAAGTGCATGAAGAGGTGTCGAAGTCATGGAAGTCTCCCTT
The DNA here is from genome assembly GCA_039654105.1 of Coreius guichenoti. Classification (NCBI taxonomy): domain Eukaryota; kingdom Metazoa; phylum Chordata; class Actinopteri; order Cypriniformes; family Gobionidae; genus Coreius; species Coreius guichenoti. Next base: position 3,644,578 of record CM077174.1, on the reverse strand, counting down.
GACTTTTCGCGATCGTTCGGCAGCCACTTCCGCCTTCACTGCCCTCGACGGCGGCACGGTGAAAGGGCACACTGGGGTTCCCCCTGTTGAGCGCTCTGTTGCGATGCAACTGTGTCCACAGAGCGCTGCGACATGGCGTGGTGACCCAAAGCACCCATCCAAGGCCTGTGGGTTTACGTCTACTTTGGTGGCGAAGACCCACAGAGCTGCGGGCCAGGCCGCGTCCGCCCTGCATGCGATGGCCACCCTTCAGGTCTACCAGGCCAAGGTGCTCAGAGACATGCACGAGGGCAATGCTGACCCCACATTAATGCAGGAGCTGCGGGCGGCCACCGACCTCGCTCTACGAGCGACGAAGGTGACCGCTCGCTCTCTTGGTCAGGTGATGTCCACTTCTGTGGTCCAGGAGCGCCACTTATGGCTCAACCTGGTTGATGTGGGAGAATCTGAGCGAACCCGATTCCTCAATTCTCCCATTTCCCAGGATGGGCTATTCGGCGGGGCGGCCCAGGACTTCGCCCAACAGTTCTCGACTGCTCAGAGACAGACTGAGGCGATCAAACATATTCTGCCCCGGCGGCCTGCTGCTGCCTCCACCCAGCTGCCGGCTCAGAGGCCTCAGTCTGCTCCCCGCCGAGGCCGCCCTCCTGCGGCCCTCGTTCCTCCCGCTCAGCCCCAGCAGCAGCCTTCACCCGGGCCGAGGCGTGAAGGACGCCGCAGGAAGGCAGCCCCGTCACGGCTCGGAGGTGAACTCGGTTCTTTCTCAGGAGATGGTAGCAGGGCCACTCCTTGTAAATCCTTGTAAAGAAAGAACTGACATTTTCACCTCCGAGCCTCAAGAGGGCGCGGCTGGCAGTGTGCGACGCCAAGCAGCCTCGCCACTCTCAGCCCCCTCTGTCACCAGCCCCCTGGCAGACGAGACCCCCATGGAACGCTGGTCCTTCCCTGGTCTCCTCTGTCAGGGCGCGGAATTCGACCCCGCCCACACCTCGGTACGCTCCCACGCCTCCCATGTCTGGGCCGGTCATTCCGCCTCGCTACCCCATCGGGGGTACGCCTGTGGTCCGCTTGACCCCGCTGGTACAATTTCTGGGAGCCTGGCTAGCGCTTCCCAGTCTGTCCAGCTGGCTCGCTCGCACCATCAGGTTCAGCTATGCGATTCAGTTCGCACGGTCTCCTCCCCGCTTTAGGGGAGTCCGCTATACCATTGTGGGTGGCAATGCCCCTGTCATGCGTGCGGAGGTCGCCACCCTACTGACGAAGGGTGCGGTCGAGATCGTCCCTCCAGCCGAGATGGAGTCCGGCTTCTACAGCCCTTACTTCATTGTACCCAAGAAAACCGGTGGGTTACGGCCAATCCTGGACCTGCGCATCTTGAACCGAACCCTTCACAGGCTTCCATTCAGGATGTTGACAGCCAAACGCATTTTTGAATGCGTTCGTACATTGGATTGGTTTGCAGCAATCGACCTGAAGGACGTGTACTTTCATGTCTCCATTCTTCCTCGACACAGACCGTTTCTACGGTTTGCCTTCGAGGGGCAGGCATATCAGTACACGGTTCTCCCATTCGGGCTAGCCCTGTCCCCTCGCGTCATTACGAAGGGCGTCGAGGCAGCCCTTGTGCCACTCAGGCAACACTGGGTTCGCATCCTGAACTATCTCGACGACTGGCTGATTCTAGGCCACTCTCGGGATCAGGTTTGCGAACACAGGGACCTGGTGCTTCAGCACCTCGCCCGTCTGGGCCTTCGGGTCAACTGGGAAAAGAGCAAACTCTCCCCAGTGCAGAGGATCTCTTTTCTCGGTATGGAAATCGACTCGATCGCCATGTACGCGCAGCTTACGAGCGAGCGCACACAGTCACTGCTGACTTGTCTTCGCCAGTTCGAGGGCAAGAGTGCAGTACCACCGAAATATTTTCAGAGGCTCCTGGGGCATATGGCATCCGCAGCCGTGGTAACGCCGCTCGGTTTGCTTTATATGAGACCGCTTCAGCACTGGCTTCGCGATCGAGTCCCAAGATGGGCATGGCAACACGGCACGCTCCGGGCCCCAGTTACTCGTGCCTGCCGTCAGACCTTCACCCCGTGGGCGAATCTCAGTTTTCTACGGGCAGGTGTTCCCCTAGAACGAGTTTCCAGGCATGTTGTTGTAACAACAGATGCCTCTGCCACGGGCTGGGGCGCCATGTGCAATGGACATGCTGCCGCGGGCTCCTGGAAAGGACCCCAGCGCCTATGGCATGTCAGTTGCCTCGAGTTGCTGGCCGTACGTCTTGCCCTGCACCGCTTCCGAGCCCTGCTCAAGGATAAGCACATACTGGTCCGTTCAGACAGCACGGCGACAGTAGCGTACATCAACCGACAAGGTGGTCTACGCTCCCGCCGGATGTCACAACTTGCCCGCCATCTCCTCCTATGGAGTCAGAAGCATCTGAGGTCGCTTCGTGCCGTTCACATCCCGGGAGAACTGAATTGTACAGCCGACGAGCTGTCACGGTTTCAGCCGCTTCCAGGGGAATGGAGACTCCATCCCCAGACGGTTCAGCTGATTTGGGAACAGTTTAGCGACGCACAGTTAGATCTGTTTGCCTCCCACGACTCTTCCCATTGCCACTGGTATTATTCCCTGACCAAGGGGACCCTCAGCACGGATGCACTAGCGCACAGCTGGCCGCGGGGCCCACGCAAGTATGCGTTTCCCCCAGTGAGCCTTCTCGCACAGGTTCTGTGCAAGATCAGGGAGGACAGGGAGCAGGTCCTTTTGGTCGCCCCATATTGGCCCGGCCGGACCTGGTTCTCAGAACTCGTACTCCTTGCGACAGCCCCTCCCTGGTCGATCCCTCTGAGGAAGGACCTCCTTACTCAGAGACGGGGCACCGTATGGCACCCACGTCCCGACCTTTGGAACCTACACGTGTGGGACCTGGACGGGACGCGGTAGGTTTGAGTACCCTGCCACCTCAGGTGGCGGCTACCATCACTTCCGCTAGGGCTTTGTCCACGAGACAGGCCTATGCGTTGAAGTGGAACCTCTTCATCACCTGGTGCTCTTCTTGCCGAGAAGACCCCACGAAATGCTCAATCGGGTCTGTGCTTTCCTTCCTCCAAGAAGGGTTGGAGCGAAGGCTGTCTCCCTCCACCCTGAAGGTCTATGTGGCTGCGATTTCGGCTCATCATGACCTGGTGGATTCGAAAACGATAGGTCAGCACGACCTGGTCAGCAGGTTCCTTAGAGGAGCGAGGAGATTAAATCCTCCTCGTCCTCCTCAAATACCCTCTTGGGATCTTGCAGTGGTTTTATCTGCCCTGCAGAAATCTCCCTTTGAGCCCCTGCAGTCTGTGGAGCTGAAGTTCCTTGGTGGTTGTGGAACAAAGAACACAAAATTGAGATGAAGGACAGCATAATAAAAGACATGCTTTATGCCAGGTAGATGAGTACAGTTGAATTGCTTTACCAGCAAGCCCTGGACAACCCTTTCACCAACAGGTAGAGGAAATAGTAGACAAGTAGAGGTAGCTTAAAGATTTTATTAGTACTTCTAGTATGTTCATCCTCCAGGAGGCCTATTTTGAGGGATTTATTGCCTTTTATTTATTATTGTTTTTAACTCACTACAGATACAAGAAGTTCCTGACCTCGCCACAGGGTCTTTACAGTCGACGGGAGAGTTGGGCTCTCAGTTATAGGAGAGACTTGCCAACACGTGGCAACCAAACAAACAACTATGTGGAACAAACAACCTCCCTCAATTATTCAACCTTTTCATCACCCGACTAGAGATGTACTATGAGGCACGTGTGACAGACAATGCACTTGGCCATTGGGAGGTATTCCAGCGGTCAAGATTCCTTGCTACAGAAAGTAATATTAAAGCGTCTGATATTTCTCAGGTAAAGTATAATTTGTAAATAATCATTAAAAAATGTATTATAAGATCTTTTTGCAAATATGTCTGTTAGGGGTGTAACGATATACCACCCACGGTACGAACCACAATACTCTCATGTCGAACCGAGCGCGTGGTTTTCCAGTGGAGTACAATAATGTAAATCGTGTCGTAGACAAAACGCACGTCGTCTGTCGTAAGTGTTTCACAAAAGTTGCTCATACGACAGGAAACACTTCTAACATGCAAGCGCATCTCCGGAGACATCATCCTGACATAGATATCAGCAGCACACGTAAGAGACCTCACGTAACAGTAAACTCTTCCCACTGCCTTTAGAATTAAAGGGATAGTTCACCCTGAAATAAAAAATAAAGTTATCTTTTACTCACCCTGCTGTTGTTCTAATGCCCTATGTCCTTCTATCTTTTTCGGACCTCAAAAGGAGAAATTTTTAAAAACGTCCCTATAACTCACACTGTTGTCATGGCACCCAGGATAAGCGCACACAGGCACCATTTTGAGAAATCAGGCTCAATAGAAACAAATGCGAATCTCGTCTCTTCTAAAAAGGTAAATAATAAGAAATAATACAATAATACTGATAATAAGGTAAACCTCCTGAAGTAAATGTTGTGTTCCGGTTGTCATGACAACATTGCGAGTAAGCGTGAGCGGCTGCTGAAAAGCTCACGCACTCCCAGGAACGTGCACAGAGTAACGGCCGAGCTCAGTATTTTGACTGAATAAAAAGGTTTCTTTCTACTAGTTAATAAGTTAAATTATTGTTGTTATTATTAAGTTAAAAGTGAATCTAGTGTTATTATTGCTGGTGCCCTGCCATGAACCCTGCCCCCACAGCAAACAGAACAGAACCGAAACCGTGATATGAACCGAACCGTGGCATTGGTGTATCGTTACACCCCTAATGTCTGTATGTCACATCTTCATGTCACTATTAGGTTGGAGAGAAGAAGTTTCAGGTGAAATCCTCCACATCAGGGCACACCTATACAGTGGACATGGAGTTGGCGCTCTGCACTTGTCCAGTTGGCCATAGTGGGGCACCATGCAAACCCCAGGCAGCAGTGGTGCAAAATTACAACATCACCTCCATGAACTTTCTGCCCACAACAGCTGAAATGAGAGCTGAACTGCTGAAAATAACAAAAGGTAATTATTTCTTTGCAGCATATCGGTTGTCACACATGGCCTGACACTGTTTTTAAATACCTTCTTTAGATATTTGAACACATACATGTATGTCCGGTTCATCTTCTTCACAGCCTCAGTTTCTCTTGACTTCCTGAACCCTTTATGGTAAAATTTGCCTAATCCAAGCACATTAGCACCAGGTAAGAAAGCTCAAGTGGGACATAGAACCTTGTCCCAAGCTTATTCTAAACAAAACAACTGGTCAGCAGTGAGACATTAGTATACACTTTTTATAGACATGCCTCCAGGGCAAGAAACCTGCAATACTGATGATCAGAACAATTTCAGTGCTCAAGATGATGGTCAGTATGGAGGGTTGGTGCTGTTTTGTTTTTCATTTTATTTTATTTTTCTTGTTTCTAATGGTGGCATAATGAACAGAAATTCTCTCGCAACATTTATATTCATTTTGTATATGTGTATGTTATGAACAGTGGACATGCATCAGCTGGACCGGTCTTCCCCCAGCTCACCTACTCCAGAGGCCTCTTACTCCAATCAACCCTGAATGCACAGGAACTCAGAGGGAGGCGAGTTCATTAAGCTTAGAAGATTTAAAGTAATAGTTCACCCAAAAATGAAAATTATCCCATAATTTACTCACCCTCAAGCCATCCTAGGTGCATCTGACTTCTTTCAGCCAAACACAATCAGAGGTATAAATAATATCCTGGCTCTTCCCAGCTTTGTAATGGCATTGAATAGTTTTTGATGCTCCAAAAAGCGCATTCATCCATCATAAAAGTAATCCAAACGACTCCAGTGGGTTAATAAAGGCCATCTGAAGCCAAGTGATACGTTTTTGTAAGAAAAATATCCGGTTGCACTTAGGGTCTAAATGTTTATTAGGGACCATTAATTTCTGTATAAAAAATAAAGCTATTAGAAAACACATTTTATGCCATTTTTCAAATAATGAAGTATGCAAATTAGAGATAGAGCAGAAGCATTAAAGGTGGGGTAGGCGCTTTCTGGTAACCGATGTTTAATATTTCAAATCACCAAAAGAACACGCCCCTACCCCAAAAGGGTCTCGCCCCTATTTTGATAGCTCCGCCCCACATATACGTACGCAACCCAGGCAACGACTATGGCAGAATCTGCTGTGCCAGCCGGCCGAGGGTATGATGTCATCAATAAGTGAAAGCAATGTGTGTTACTATGGTAATAAAGGTCGAATGTTCAATGAAAAAGTCATCCCTTACCTCCCAAAAACACAAACAGTTCTCATGAACTCGATAGCACGAGCACGGCACGCTCGGCTAATGTCCGTCCTGTGTGTTGTGTCTTTTGAATAATGACGTGCACTGATTGCTCTCTTCTCCCCATCATTAGTAGACACGCCCCTTACTGCTGATTGGCTACAAGTTTGTTTTGGTACTCGGCCCAAAACACTTTTCTAAAGCATTTTTGAAATATCACTTACCCCACCTTTAAATGGAAGCAGATTAGTTGTGTTTCCTGGTCTAAGTGTTTCTAGCTATTTTATTTTTATTGGTTGTTGCAATTTAATTGTTTTTATTGTTGTCTTGTTAATCAGAATCTCTACCTCAATCTCCTGTGAGGATGCTTGGACTACTCGGTGAACTAGCTGAGAACTCCAACTACAGTGATGCCATGACTATGATGGCCAAGCAGCTTGAAAAGATTCAGCACAACCCGACCCAACTGATCTCTGCATTTTACTGTTTTGGTAAAGGGATGTTGGTGCCAAAACGTGCAGCAGCGTTAAGGTGAGCTGCTAGATGGCCAGGTCCCATTATTGGCTGTCATTTACACTTCACATATACAGTATATCATATACAGTGTGTTTACGTTGCAAAACAATCCTTGCCATCTTCGTGCTCTTGCAAACTGGATGCTCCGACTTGCCGTAGAGTCCTCAAACCCAGTGGAGGTGTGCCCATGTAGATGAGCTCATAAATCAGCATTTTGAGTGGCATGTGGCATCAACTTAACGTCTTTCGGCGAGTGGTGTTATTTTAAGGCGTTTTAATATATATTATTAATATTAATACGGCGGTGAAAAGCACGCAAATTTTGACCCATTTGGCTTTCGAAACACACGCAAGTTCTTTTCTACACGCACGCAGATTTGAACACGCGCGCAGCTGAAATCTTTACGCACACGAGTCAGGTTTGACACCTTCATACAAACCTTCCTGTTATAATAGCTCATGCAATTTTGATGTGAAGATATGGTGGTTGATGAAGTGGTTGTTCTTTTAAAAACTTACCTTGAGGGTACACCATATCGTTCAGTTGCCCCTTTGAAGAAGCAAAGGGCTGTCGATGCACGATTATTTGTTGCAGCATTCAAGCACATTATCTGTAACACATGAACTTGGTGATACAACTATCCATCATATAAGAATTAGCATAACTGCAATGATGGAAGAAAAACAACAGGAGCCCTTACCTTCCTGGAGTATCCATCCACTGCTCCAAAAATGACAATGTTGTACCTATTAAGCAGGGATTTTAAACAAAATGAGCATTGTGTATCTGGATTTCTACTAATACAATGCAAGTAAACATGGGTTTATATTTTGCCCGTTTCACAGGCAAGGCTTAAGCCACAGACTAAAGTGCATGTTTGAGCTGTTTTAACTGCACTGATATATCTTAAAATATGTTTTTATAAAAGCTATACTTAAATGTCATAATTGAACAAAGGCCTAAGCCTGGCTTAATCTAAGCCTTGTCTGTGAAACCAGACATTTAACTATTAATGTTTCATAACAAAAGATAAGGAATACTCATAAAAGTATATGATAATGGACAATGGCACAACCTTATTAACTTGTGATTAGTATCCACATGCCAGAGAGACAGGGGCCCTCTCACAGAATATGTGCGGCGTACCACACATCCCAATCCATACATTCTGGACAGGACTAATCCACTTCGTGCAACGAAGCAGCTACTCTTCTCCACTGAATGTGAATCCCCATGGACTGAAGCCTGCCTTTGACCATTCGGTATCCAGCAGAGGGCATTTCATTTTTAATCTGGGCAACCAATCTATTAAGGTCTTGATCACTGATGTCACTGTATTTTTTTGTGGGAAGACCAAACTCTCTCATACGTCTACTGACAGTGCGACATGAAGCGCCCAGAAGTTTTGCAATGTAGTGTATAGAGAAGTTTAGTTTGCAAAGTTCAGACACAGTCTCCATTTCAATGTTATATTTCGGACGCCCTGTCCTGCCAGCCAAAGTAGTTACTGTCTGTGGGGCTGCATGTTCTATTTGCTGTCTGACAAGGGAAAAGAGCTCCTGCAGGGCCTGGATTACTGGTGATGGCACATCAACATGTCTTGACAGGGTCTGAAATAAGTAAATTTCTTGACGACATGTAAATACCAGGAAATCAAGAGCAACTGATGATCTTAGGAGAGCTATTTCTAATTTGGACAGCAGTCTTGAAAGAATCTGAACTCTCAGAATTTCCTAAGAACACAAAGATAAATAAGTATCAGTAAACAAGCTTTTAAAATAACACTGTTAGTCTACATTCCACTAATAAAATGAATAACATCTTTACTTTTACCTTAACCATAAAAGGTGTTATGTATCCAGGGAATACCAAAAAAAAAAAAAAAAACATATGAGAGGCTAAGAGAAGGAGCTGTGTGTGTGGGCCACATTTCTGATAAAATTATTGAATGCTGAGGTCATGTAACTCTTACAGTATATCGCTATTAAGGAAGAAGTAGCATGTTGTGAGAAAACAACGGACAAAACTGACCTGAAGGTAAATGTTAATATGTTTAATACATTTATGAATTATTTACACTTTACATGTAGAAAAAAAAATGCACGTGTCTAGCTATTTTTAGTTTATAACATCAAGAGTTGTCGGTGTTACCTTATCTATGTTACACAAGTCAATTATGTAAAAATGTCCTAAATATTTAAATCACTTACATGCAGACTTGGGTCAGCCATTTTAGAAGAATCAGGCCAAAAGACATCCTTGTATCGAAGGAAATTTTTTTTTTTAAAAATACATCAGGCATATGTAAATGAACAATGTTGTGTTAATTCTACCTAAATTATACATATATTTAACAGTATAATTTTTATACCCGTTACATATAAACACCATAGACAAACACATGTATGAAGTTGGAAAGAAAACTTACCTTCTTACTGTCTGTTATCCCAGATCCCGCTTTCTGTATTGAGGGCCAACAACAGCCAATCGTAACAGGAGGACAGCATTCACGCCATACAAGCAGCCAATCAAAAGAGGAGCTGCGATTTGGCCAGCAGCCAATAGCATTTGTTAACAGGAAGGTTTGGGCCCCGCCCCTGAGTGTCAAACATGACTTGTGTGGGTAAAGATTTCAGCTGCACGTGTAAAACAAAAACGTGTGTGTGTGGAACCTGTCAGGACTCGCGGCTTTGTTATTCCTGCTCGCGACTTGTTAATCTGTGCACACAATCATATTTTTTGAGTGTTCTGCATGTTTACATTTTACGTGCGAGCTTTGTCAAGGTGCTCACACTGTTGTAATTCACTTGCGCACTGTGTTTATGCGCTTGCGCTGTTTTGTCCACCATTTGACGCCATAGATTTTCTATTGCTATTCCAAAATGGCAGGGCCATAACTCGTAAGACATTGGAAATGCAATTGCAAACGGACTTTGCGTTTCCATTTGAAATTTGGCAGACATTAAATACACGGAAAAGAAAATCCAAACGCAATTGCAAATCATGCATTTGTGTTTCCATTATGACACAACGTATGTGTGCACAAATTGAAAATGCAACTGCAAATACAATTTGCAATTCCTTTTGAATATTGTCTGGAATATCATTCCATACGTATCAGTTGAATGAACGGTATAATGATGACTTACTCATAAAGACAGTCCCTTGCTGCCACCTTCTGGTGTAACACTGCAAAAAATGCTTTTCTTAGTATTTTTGTCTTGTTTCCAGTCAAAATATCTAAAAATTCTTAAATCAAGATGCTTTTACTAGATAAGTAAAATGACATAAGATATTTTTCTTGTTTTCTGGGGAAAAATAATCAAAATGAAGTGAGTTTTTGCTTAAAACAAGCAAAATTATCTGCCAATGGGGTAAGAAAAATAATCTTGAAGACTAGAAACAAGACAAAAATACTAAATAAGAAAAGCATTTTTGCAGTGAACAATGTAACTGCACTGACTGCCTGCCTAGCGCACACAGAGACAAGTCCCAGTGCTGATACTGCTGATATATCAGCACTTCTGAAAAGTCTCCTGTCCAGTCAGGTTCAGGTATAGTTATAGCATAATAATAATATTTTTAAAATATTAAAATATATTTAAAACGGATATGTGAACTTGTTAAAGTGAAATAGGAATCTGCTTATGTTTTTGCTTTTTCAACAGGGCTTACAGCTAGGGATGTCAAATTACACAAATTCCCATGATCGATCGTCGTTTAAATTAACAATCAATTAATCAATTAATTGTTGGCCTTAATACTGCAATATGTGTTTACAGCAGTGGATTATAGCCGGCAGCATGACAGGGTGTGCAAACGCTGCTCAAAACACCATTCCTCACCAAATGAGTGAGAAGGGTTTTTAGTCTAAATAAAGGGCTATCAGGATTGTAAAATGACAATCCTTGAGGAGCCAGAATGAAAGTTTTCATGACGTCTTTTGGACGTCCAATATAGACGTCCATAGGATGTCTCTAGAAGTTTACATTTTAGTTAAAATGTGGTCATTGTGGATGTATTTTCAACGTCTTAAAATGTCAACTGCAGACTTTTAGACATCAGTTATACTGTTTCTGGGCCAAATAAACAGTCACACGTTGCATTATAACTAATTTATTTCAATGTAAAGTCCATTTATGATTGTAAATAATGAAAAAAAATTACTTTTAAAACATCTTACATAACATTTAAAAAAAAAACATAAATAACAACAATCCATAACGTCTTTTTTAAAAAAAAACATTAATTGTGTGGGTCCTCCTCCTCCCTTCCTTGTTGGTGCATGCTTGAGGTGCTCCGAAACATGTTTTTTTATCATCTCCTCAGTTGCATCCTTACTTCATTTCATTACTGCAGCTGTAAGAGTGAAAAGACAAAAAATTATAAATATGCAAAAGCATCCTCTTGTCATACACCAAGTACGCGCTGTCTGTGAATGTCCTGACAACGCACAGAAAGACAGAATCGGGTTTTCTCTGTTACCTTTGTTCTTTGATTAACATTAAGTAAAATTAACACAGGTAAATATGGCATTTATGTTGGGTTTATGTGAAGGTTGTTTTAAATTCACTTAAATGAAAAGTTGTTATATTTTTTGGAGTTTAATTACACTGAATGTTTAATGGCTATAATTCATGTTTCATCCTTGTATCCATAATATATTGTTAGTCTCAAGAGTATTTATATTAGTCAGTACTTGGATTAGTACGTGATGTTAAAGTGTCCTGATGGACTGGCGGTAGAGTTTTTGTTTGGCATACCAGATGTTATAGGTTCTAATTCACCCTCGTATCATTTATTTTATTTTTTCCTCATTAAAACCAAAGATGTTCATCAGTGATTGTATATCAAGAGTAGGGACACGTTTATGTGTATTTTGTTTAGTGATTTTACCTGAACGAATAGTGTCTCCGCGACAGCGCACAAGCGCCAAGAGAACACTGTTGCGAGAAAAAGTAGTGGGGACATGATCCACCGCAAATTACGCCTATGGTGCCCCCAGTTGTCTTAAACGTACGTGAACCGTTAATAGATGGCGGAGCATTGCACCGTCTGTGCATATCTAATCTGATCATAAAGTGTGTGCTCGACTTTATCAGTTTCTGATTTAAGGAGTGTGTGCAAAGTACCGCGGGAGCGATTCACAAACAGTCGTCACAGTTGCTCCAGGGCGGCTGCACTAGCTCTGATGACGACGACAGTTAATCCGTGTGTTTCATGTTCATTCTGACTCATTCAATTCCGCTAATGCTCACAAAATCATGCTTTTAATAAAAACTCTATTCATGTAGCCTAGCATTAATGCTATAGCATATTGTCATTTGTCAAAATAAAAGTGATACATGAAAGTGGGCAAAAGAGGCACATTATTATCACTTTTCCAACATTATTCTTTAAAGTAATGTAAATTATGTTTTCAATAATAGCTGTAGGTTTTTTGGCCTCGATGTCTGAGACTCCCGGCCTGCCGTTGTGTCCCAGACGGAATTAAATAATTTGTGAATTTTATAAAATATAATAAAATAATAATAATAAAAAATATATATATAAGAAATATAAGAAAGTGTATATATTAGTTGAAAAAACTTAAACGAAAATTAGAAATGTTGCCTTGTCAGTTTTTTTCCCGACTTTCAACGCGACCATTATCTTTTCATTAACCGACAAGATTAGCCTATATTAAATTAGAAAGCGAAATTAGAATTGATAAATGTCTGTGAATCATTAAAATAATCCCAGGGGTTTAGTTTTAGCCTACATGATCAAATAGCAGAATAAACACCAGAACATGAGGGTTCATCATCACGCACCTGCAGCGCTTCTGTGAACGGAAAACAATAGGATTAAATTATATAAAAGGAATAAATAGCCTATGTCTATGCGCGAAATTTATTTCCCTTAAATAATTAACATATTCAATGCTACAATAGACTAGGCTATATGAGTTTCTGTTCATTTTTGAGAAGTTCACAGAAAGGAAACTGAGACGGCAGAAAATTCTTTGTTTATATTAGAAGCAAAGTTATGTTTTTATTGTTAGTGTACAAAAATAATAGGCCTATTTAACCATTCACAGATTCGAATGGTGTTACATATGTGACCATTAATGTCTTTTAAGTTTTTAGTTGTTTCCACTTTTATAAGAAAATTCAAGTGAACTCGCCGGCGCCTCACGGCACACACAGCATTAGTTTTTGTAACTTGACATCGCAGCCTGTTAATTGTCAAAATAACAGACATTCAACCACATATATAAAAACTTACACTGCTCATTTTAAGTAGTCTGTATACAATAAAAGCGTTTAAATAATAAATATAGTTTAGCCTCCCAATACATCGTGAATATGGAAACATTTGGATTTGTGCCAAATTAGAGAGGTAGGTTATAAGGCCGGTTTCTGTTTCAGTTTAGCTTTAAATAAATTCGTTTTGGCTTAACGTTTATATATATTATTTTTCATAACTAAAATAGTATGCAGTGGTGCCCCCATGGGATTAAAATGCCCCCCAGTTAGGCCATCCTGGCGCCGGCCCTGCATATATATATATATATATATTCACACTACTGTCAATCAAAAGTTTGGAAACATTACTATTTTTAATGTTTTTGAACGAAGTCTCTTATGCTCATTAAGGCTGCATTTATTTCATAATAAATACAGAAAAAAAATAATATTCTGAAATATTATTACAATTTAAAATGATGGTTTTCTATTTTAATATACTTAAAATATAATTTATTTCTGTGATGCAAAGCTGAATTTTCAGCATCATTACTCCAGTCTTCAGTGTCACATGATCCTTCAACAGTCGTTCTAATATGATGATTTGATACTCAGTTATTATCAATGTTGAAAACAGTTGTGCTGCTTAATATTTTTTTGGAACCTGTGATACTTTTTTCAGGATTCATTGATGAATAAAAGGTTAAAAAGAACAGCATTTATTCAAAATATAAATCTATATATATACCTAAATTTCGCATCTGAAAGGGAAGAATGCGCAGTGTGCACGAGTGCCAGGAGAAAACACTCAACATGATTTCAAAAACATCCCAGCCCCAGATCGCCTATTATTTAATCCGTGCCCGCAAGATGTTTCAAAAAGAGGTGGGGACAATATCGACCCTGGCAAAAAGTGGTGGGGACATGTCCTACCTGTCCCACCTGCCCCACCCACAAATTACCTATGTTGAAACATCTGACCTTTTACACATTTTGTCACAGCCTGTTTTTACCTTGAATTGCTCTGTAAATGCATGTGGTCTCCAGAGCCATCTTGTCTTTTTTCCCTTTTCCCTTCATGTTGAACTGGGCCATGAGAAAATTACTGAAGAGCCTGAAGAAATTTAAATTACAATCTTAAGTCAAGCTTTGAATTGATCACTGACCATGGGCCTATAGGAATAGTTCACCCAAAAATAAAAATGATATCATAATTTCCTCACCATCAAGCCATCCTAGGTGTATATGACTTTCTTCTTTCAGAAGAATACAATCAGAGCTATTATGAAATAATATCCTGGCTCTTCCTATTATGTTGTTTGTTAGACCCACAAATGTATGCATGTGTCACAATGATTGATGCTGATGATGAATACACTGCAATAAATGTTCTTCTTACTCAGAAAAGCATATTATGGGGGGGGGGTGGGATTTAAGAATTTGTTTGATATTTGGACTGGAACAAAAAACAAAAAGTAAGAAAAGCATGTTTTGCCGCGGTCTCTCACTGGTCTTGATAGATACATTTATTAGCTTTATTTATTTATCAGGTCCACAACCCTGATTTTCAGTAGCCTATGTGTTGTGTCCCATGAACCACCTACACTAGAACATTGAGTGTTTGAAAATAAAGTTATAAGCCCAGGGCGTTGAAACAGCCATTTTAAATTTAAATAAAGCTGGAATACAGCAAATTGTTATATGTCTTTCTTCTGTGGAACTCAAGTAACTCAAAGATTATTACTCATACGACTCAAAGAGATGGATTTTTATTATTATTAAACTGTGTTCCACAAAAGAAAGGAATGTACATGATGGTAAATAAATGATGAGAGAATTTAAATTTTTGGGTGGACTATCCCTTTAACATTTAAAATTCTGGCAAAGGAGAAGCTAAAAGACAAGCTAAAAGACATGACCTTTTAAAAATAAGTATCAGTGATCATATCAGCCTCAGATTTCCTGATCAGTGTGCTACTAATATTTTGAAACATACCGGTCAAGGACTTTGTGGACACAGTCCTTTACATCCTTTCCTCCAATTCGAGCAAGTTGCAGCACCTGTTGAAAGTTCATACAAAGTCCATAAAAAAAACTGAAATATACCCTAGGAAAAGCAAATAGTGTACTTTATTACTATACTAATAATAACAGTATACTCATATATATATTCATTATGCCTGAGCATGGTGAAGCAAACACCACCACATTTAACAAATGATAATCCACAACAATATAATTTTATATACATTCATTGGTGAAAGAGCCCCGACACATATGTTTCTCAGAGGAGTATGGGGAGAAAACTGAATTTTTTGACTGTAATATGACTGTAAGTGTATGCTTTAATGAAGGAAGCTCATTCATTTAGAAAAGTGTTCACTTCAATTACTGAAACTATACCTAACTGAAACGGTTTTAATGCACACCTTCCAGCTAATGATGATTGAATATTTACACAGACCATGGTATAACTAAACCAAAATCATGGGGAACAAGTGCACTGTATACTTTGTAATACCAATCATTACTTTCAGACTCTCTCTTGTAAATCCTACCAGGTTATCAAAAGCTTTTCTGTCATTGAGGAGTCACTCCTCTCTCTGGAAATCCTCCATGGACTTCAACCTCTTAATATGAGTGGGTGAAAAGGCAGGCTCACTTCTGCCAAGGCGTCTGACCTCCATGTGAATCTCAATTAATTTACTCAAGACTTTTTTCTGAAATTCTGAAATAAAAAAGAAACACATTTATTAGGGCTGTATGGTTTTTGTTGGGTGGGGGGGCAGAACCTCACTTCCCTGAGATAATGATCTTGACACAGACACAAAATATCAGTTCTAGCATTGCTAACTGGACATCACAGACTGTTCATTATCAAAATAAAATATAGTCAACCAAACATATTGTCAGCGAACATAGACTGGAGAGACCGGTAAGTTCCAAAGCTTTTATTTATACAAAGGATAATGGAATCAACGTAGCAATATAGCAAAATAGATGAGTGGAATGGAGATGGTCAATTATCACTGAAATAATTTAAGAATAACTTTCTTTTCTTTGAGGGACGAACACTTGGAGACTTACAAGGAGGTAAGTATCCATCAGGTAAGGGATAATCCACAAATATACAGTCTAAGCATATGACGAGACTAGACAAAGTGTGTGTGTGGCAAGTCCTTTTAACTGGTGTTTATTGTGACTGAGCTGCTGACAGTGAGCAGGAGAGCAGAAGGAAAGATGGGAAATGTAGTGCAGATGCAGTGACTGAACTCGTGACCATGACATATAAAAAGCTATAGCATACTGCTCAATTTAAATTAGTATAAAGTCTGTATAGCCTACAATCTGTACCATTAAGTGCAACTGCCACACCATGATGTAATGCCAAAAACACATTTTTGCGCGTATAAAGGATGATGTTTTATGTGGATAATGAAATGCGAGTGAAGCACAAAGCCAATAATTTACATAATAAATAATAATTTAGCATCTAAATATACTGTGAATATGGAAACATTATGCCAAAGGTATTATATGAGCTCATCTCAGTTTCTTTTTCAGTTAGCTTTAATTTAGCATTAAATGACTTGACGTTTATTGCTACTTTTATTTTTCATTCTTGTTCTGTTCCGAATGCCGTTAAATTTAAAAGATTTACTGTGGAGTGAGGGGAACCTACCTATATAGTATTTATAGTATTGTAAACATCTATTTATTTACCTGTAGTATACATTAATTGTTTTCAGGAAGAAAGATAAATGTAATTCTACATTACCATAATGATACAAAACAGCATCATATTCCACAATTGTAAGTCTTGATTAATAAGAACATCTCCTAGTTTGCATGCACAATGTGTCTTATTCAGTTCAGTTTGGGTACAGTTTGACATTGCTTGAAAAACTTTAACACTTACTTGCTGTTGGCATTGGGTTGGCAATATCTGTTGACCGCTGACACCCTGCATCTCCAGTACCTGTATTAGAAAACAAGTCTTTTCAGGAAAGCTTTAACAGATCTAGGCGCCAAAACACAGAGATTATAACTGTACTTGATAAAAAAAAAAATCTGTATTTTTTTTTTTTTTTTTTTTTTGTAAAATTAGTGGTGCACTGATGCAACTTGCAAAGCATTTTGTTGATCTTTGTGGCCTCATGCTCACCATGCCTCAGACTGATGCTGTGCCTGGAACTGATGCAGTCATCCCTGGACCTGACGCTGTCATTCCTGGATCCAGTGCTGTGCCTGGACCTGACACTATCGTCCCTGGACCTGATGCTGTCGTTCCTGGATCCAGTGCTGTGCCTGGACCTGACACTATCGTCCCTGGATCCAGTGCTGTGCCTGGACCTGACACTATTGTCCCTGGACCTGATGCTGTCGTTCCTGGATCCAGTGCTGTGCCTGGACCTGACACTATCGTCCCTGGACCTAACGCTGTCATTCCTGGATCCAGTGCTGTGCCTGGACCTGACACTATCGTCCCTGGACCTGACGCTGTCGTTCCTGGATCCAGTGCTGTGCCTGGACCTGACACTATTGTCCCTGGACCTGATGCTGTCGTTCCTGGATCCAGTGCTGTGCCTGTACCTGACACTATCGTCCCTGGACCTGACGCTGTCGTTCCTGGATCCAGTGCTGTGCCTGGAACTGATGCAGTCATCCCTGGACCTGATGCTGTCGTTCCTGGGTCCAGTGCTGTGCCTGTACCTGACACTATCGTCCCTGGACCTGATGTTGTCGTTCCTGGATCCAGTGCTGTGCCTGTACCTGACACTATCATCCCTGGACCTGACGCTGTTGTTCCTGGATCCAGTGCTGTGCCTGGACCTGACACTATCGTCCCTGGACCTGATGCTGTCGTTCCTGGATCTAGTGCTGTGCCTGGACCTGACACTATCGTCCCTGGACCTGACGCTGTTGTTCCTGGATCCAGTGCTGTGCCTGGACCTGACACTATCATCCCTGGACCTGACGCTGTTGTTCCTGGATCCAGTGCTGTGCCTGGACCTGACACTATCGTCCCTGGACCTGATGCTGTCGTTCCTGGATCCAGTGCTGTGCCTGGACCTGACACTATCGTCCCTGGACCTGATGCTGTCGTTCCTGGATCCAGTGCTGTGCCTGTACCTGACACTATCGTCCCTGGACCTGACGCTGTTGTTCCTGGATCCAGTGCTGTGCCTGGACCTGACACTATCGTCCCTGTACCTGACACTATCGTCCCTGGACCTGATGCTGCCGTTCCTGGATCCAGTGCTGTGCCTGGACCAGACACTATCGTCCCTGGACCTGACGCTGTTGTTCCTGGATCCAGTGCTGTGCCTGGACCTGACACTATCGTCCCTGTACCTGATACTATCGTCCCTGGACCTGATGCTGTCGTTCCTGGATCCAGTGCTGATCCTGGACCTGACACTATCGTCCCTGTACCTGACACTATCGTCCCTGGACCTGATGCTGTCGTTCCTGGATCCAGTGCTGTGCCTGGACCTGACACTATCGTCCCTGTACCTGACACTATCGTCCCTGGACCTGATGCTGTCGTTCCTGGATCCAGTGCTGTGCCTGGACCTGACACTATCGTCCCTGTACCTGACACTGTCGTCCCTGGACCTGATGCTGTCGTTCCTGGATCCAGTGCTGTGCCTGGACCTGACACTGTAGTCCTTGGAGCCATCATTGGACCTGTTATTTTATTTATATTCATTTTTGTCACTTAAACATGTTTGTTTATTGCTATAATACATGTTTACTATTTGTCTGTTTGCATTCTGTTCCGTATTTATTTTGGCACTATTTTGTGTTTTATTTATATTTTATCATCACAGAGCAATTATACCCACAAACACAAATTAAATATAAGTATCAACTTGATACCGAAGTACTGGTAATTTTGACAACTCTACCCGACAACACTGTAAATAAAGTGTTATTTATTTTATCTCATCATCTCATCTTATCATATAACACTGTGACTGGATCTGACCGGTTGCTGTGCCTTGAACCATTACTGTGCCCTGATGTGATGCTGTGCCCTGGTGTGACACTGTGCTTGGAGCCAGCACTGGATTTAGGACTTCCAGCTTTCTTGTGTTTTGCATGTCGAGAGTCTGAAAAACACACAAAGAACATTCTTATTTAGCATGATTGTTTCTTAAAACAGTGGCTGATTTAATATGATGAATAAATACTCACTGGATGTGGACAACCCTCAGACCCACCAGCAAACTCAACTGGACTGGGCAAGGCTGGAATTTCAGTGTCTGAAACATGAAAAAATAAACGCGTAATGGCTTTTATGTTATGTATAATAAATCATTTTTGTATTTAACAAATTATGTCATCAATACTCACAAGTAGAATTTTCAGCTACTTCATTCATAATTGGCTTTAACTTTGTTGGTGCAATGGGAAAGGGGGGCAGCTTGTTTCCTACAAAGATGCAATTTAAGTCGAAAGTAAGAAATATCCATCTCCAACATAATTAATGTATAATGAATATAATGCCATTGTATGAAATAGTTACCCATCATGCTCTCCTCCTACAACTCATCAGAATCTGTTCAAATCAAATCAACATTTGTTTTAAAGCATGAATGTTTTAAAATGGTGTTCAGTTAATAGATTTCAATGTTTGAGATTTGTTTATTCAGTGAGAAACATACCAACAACATAGTCATCAAAAGTTTTTTTGCTCTTTTCCTCTTGCCCCCAAACACTACCTCTTCCTCCTCCTCCTCCTCAGCTTGGTTGGTCAGGTTATAGTTTTCACAGTCACGAATATTACCTAGAAGTCACATATTGTGTCATAAACATTGTAACAACTGTATTAAACATACTAATAATGTAATAAACACTATTTCAAAGCATTCTTTAATCTAAACTTACCTGAAGTAATTTTTCTCTTTATTAGTTGGAACATCAGCCAGTCGTCCTGGGGGCCCTTTTTCATCTTGTATGCTTCTTTTACTCTAGTGTTTGGCCATCTAACTGTTTTCTTATTTATGTCTATCCAATTATTAGGAACTGTACCCTCCGTCTCCCTTCCATTCTCCACCCACACAGCCCTGGCATACATGGCCTGAAAAAGACAGTAAATGCATGTTGCTTTAAGATGCATGTTACTTTTTTATTTAGCCATATCCATATCAACTTGTAGAATAGGAGAAAGTATAGATTTTTATCAGAATGTGGTCACTAAGAATTAAACCTGTGACATTGCTAGCACCTTATTCTACTAGTTCAGCTACAGGAACACCTAACATTATTAAAATCATTGACAGTGTACTCTTCTAGATAGAAGCACAGGTCCTTAATACCTGCAGGGCATTTCTGCCTGTCGCACCTCCACCGGTGCCAATGGGCCAGCCACAAGGTCATCAGCTGGGAGCCACCCATCACAGATGTTTCACCCCATTAATCTCAGAACATCTCTGGGTGGTGGGGCAGCGGAAGGGGCGTCTCCCTACCGCTCCCTGTGGCTGGCCCAATGATCCTTAGTTTCCCCACCTGGGGTCTTTCCTTCTGAGCCATAACCAGAATCTCTCTTTCTCTGCCTCCTCAGCCAGTTCCCTGAGTGCCGCCTTTTGCTTCGATCCATTAATTCCAAACATGATCTCTTCCCATGGTACCGTGAGCTCAAATTCAACAGGGAAGATACATGATCTCTTCCCATGATACTGTGGGCTCTGCCATGATTACTCTTGATTACTCATGATTACATACTCTTCTACAGTTAATTAAAATATTGGTTAGGCTAAATTCAACCTTCATGATTTGTGCTCCATGCCATGGCGTAGGGGTATGAGGACATAACCTCCAGATTCTTGTGGAAGGCAGGCCACCTTGCGGAGGAGATCTTTTTGAAGATGTAGTCTTCTTTTCATCCTGCCCTGCCCATTTTCTGTGCACACTATATTCAGAAGACGGGAACTGCATGGTTGATGAAACAGTGTTGACGTGTGGCGCTGGTTCAGAATTTCACAATCAAAAGTTCCGTCTGCATTTCTTTCTTGAATGAAAGCGAAGCTTTCATCTCTCAAGAGAAAACAACAGTCTTTGTCTTTCACGGAGGCAAACACAGGCTGTATGTCAGGTTGTGTTTTGCTCTTGTTCACTTTTGCATGTTCAATTTCTGACATACGCCTGGTGACTTGTTCAACGGGACTTTTTCCATTCCTCACCCATTTTTTGGTTTGTTGCAGGAAATTCTCAAAAGGAAAACAGCTAATCTCATTTAGTGAGCAGTTGAAGTGTGTGACATCTTCATGAAGATGGAACAGTCCATGTACATTGTACACAGGGAAACAGTTTCCATACAGGTCAGCACTGGACATGACGAAGTGCTTCATCAGTTCTTGAGTGAAGTGGAGGTAAGCATTCTTTGTCCTGTCATCTGGCTCCAGCATTATTTACATGGCTACTGTCAATGACAGGAAATGCTGGTACTTCTCAGGAGACAGCACATTTTTCAGCACCGCAGGTCCTGTGTACAACAAAAACTGGCGTAGTTCTGTGGCCTTCCATCTGTCCAGTTCGTGCAAACGAAGTTGCTTGGCATCTTTCCTCTCAGTGCACTTAATTTTTGGGTTATCTCTTCCTTTTGCCTTGCAGATAGACGCCAGAGTTTTGGGCCACGAGTCAAGAATGTCAAGAGGCGCCTGACTACTCCCAAGATGACCAAATGCATGTAATCTAATACAAAGGCACTTACACAAGGTATTCCTGCGGCAATTAAGGGACTGACACTGGTTTCATGGTTGCTGTACTCTGCTCTACTGAACACTTCATCTGATCGAGAGGGGCATTCCTCTTCATTGAACACAATTCTTCCCTCAACATAATCGCCTCTGATTACACATCTTTCACAGCTCTCGTAAGAATTGTGATTCTTGATACATTTCAGGTATGCTCTTGCTGGCGCATCACAGATCAGAGCTTTAATTTTGACAGTGTAAGTCTGGTCTTGATAACTAAGTCCATTGTCCTTCAGATGCTTGTACTCATTCAAGAAGTCTGTTAGAAACTCGTCAAGGGGTCTTGGCTTCTGTTATCCGCAAAATATAGCAACGATAAATGGGTCAAATTACCAAATTTTGCCAGTATTGGCCAGAATTGGATGCCGGTACTTTTGAAAAGAGGGATGCCATCAATGTTAACACTGAGGTGTACCTCATTACTCTCTGTCTGGCTTAAAAATGGGCAGATCCCCTTTTCTAAGCCAAAGTACTTGTACTGCCCGCCACATTTAGCCACAGATGTTTTGTCTTGTGGTGTAGCAAGAAGTGTTCTGGCATCCATAGGCAACAGGTGCCCTTGCTTTCTTAATATTGACAGTAACTGATTCACAGATCTGTGAGTCTCTCTGTTTGTCGTGGCCCGCTTTCTCAAGTCATCTTCTAAGTTTACATTCACTTGTTCATCATTCAGTTCTTTTTCTGACTCTGTAGACCTATGGTTGTCATCATTGTTGAATTCGAAACTGTCTGAACTATTTGAAGTCTCTGGCTCATTGTCACTGTCAGAAACATTTGGCATGCCCAGTGGAAAGTCATCACTATATGAATATTGCAGAAATTCATCCAGTTCTCTTTTTCTTTCTCGCCATGTTTTCAAGTAAGCCATCTGTAAAACATGTAATTCTACATAATATTATACAGCAAAAATATTATTTTGTTCACTCAACTCAACTTTTTGAATGATATTTTTTTTTACATTGTTGTTAATACGTTGTTAAACGTTGTTAAGTTGCATGTACTTAGAACATTAAGTATTTCAGCTTGGTAAATTTAGTTATTTAGTTGGAATAACTTTGTAAAAGTAAGGTTAACTTTTTAATATCTCAATACCAATTTGGATTATTTCTCCTAGTTAAACCAAATAAATAATTTTTTATAAATTGTTCTTTTATTTCAATTGTATTTCAAAATAATTTCTACTGCAAATAATCAGGGTTCCTATATTTGCCATGTCAAATTTCATATTTTTCCAGTATTCTCTTTAGATTTTTCAGGCCATATTTAATATCTGATATATGGGTTTATAATCCACCTGTTAACATGCACGTTACACTCTGAGACGAGAACTCTGACGATCCTATTATTTGCCGAATTGCCGAAAGATTATAACAGTGCCGTTGTGCCTCAGTAAATAATTACTATTAAATAATTGACTGTCAATTACTTTTTAACTGTCAGGAATCATGAGAGAGAGAGACAGAGAGAGAGAGAGAGAGAGAGAGAGAGAGAGAGAGAGAGAGAGAGAGAGAGAGAGAGAGAGAGAGAGAGAGAGAGCAGGTTTATTGATAAATTCGGGTAAGTAAATGACTGGTGTTTAAGATGGAAGGTGTGTTTTCCATATTTGTTATTTTTATGTTTTTAACTCTTTGGCATTTTGAAAAGATTGTAATGAACTGAATTGAAAAAAAAAAAAAAATGTATTTGTTTAAAGTAAGAAGAAATAAACCAAATTGGGTTAAATGAACATTAACTTTGGTATTGTGCAACTAAAAATGAAAGTTACTTTCATAAAGATATTACAACTAAACATTATATCAGAATATTAAGACACTCTAGGACTGTTACCAATCAAATTAAGCCACTTACACTAGAAAAAAATACAACTGCATTAAAATTATGAGATTGTTTAAAAAAAATCTGTGAATATACAAATAAGAAATGTTGGAAAGAATGACACTTTTAAACAAGAAACTAAACCACCATTAGGTGGCGGCAAGTGTCGGTCTTAATGAGTGAGTCATTGAGTCACTCATTCAAACGATTCGTTCAAACGGCAATCAATTTGTTCAAAACGCCGAATCATTCAGTGATGAAAACACGGTTGACTGTTGCTATGAGATGCGTTAAGGTTCTCCAGTGATCTTTGGAGCTATTTTCGCTGCTGAAGCAAAACAAAACTAGTTAATATTGCAACTAAAATGTAAGTGACTTAATTTTAACTATTTGTTTATTGAACTGTTGTGTGAAATCGGTGTCACATTTTCATTCGTGATGGTATTCAAAATTGCACTCTTGGTCGTGTGATGTTGCTTAACTGTCTCATATGTTATAAATATAAAACTCCACATTTATGTGGACATAACAGTAGTCTATGTTATTTGAGTTTCTTGTGTTGTCTCATTTGTTTCGATTTCTCCTCAAGAGTAACTGCGAGCCGTCAGTAGGCCTAGCCTATATTAAAGTAAATATATGCAGTCGACAATACATGGAAATAAAATCAGAATCAGAATGATTGAAGATGATGATTCCCTAATTATTATTATTATTATTATTTGTTATTTACGTTTTAATCAGACTACTTGTCCAGTCGGGCAAGTAAAATTCTCTTTCTTGCCCCTTCAAAACTACTTTTCCCAGGCAAGCGTTTAATGTGGAGCCATGCAATTATTCCGTTAAGTGGCGGTATGTACCAACAGTGTTTCAACCACAATTTAAATTCTAAAGAAGATGATCCCGGGAACGTTCAACTGGTCTATTGACTTCGTTACTTCACTGCGACAGGTGAGCATTTTCTATGTTCTTATTACGTTCTAGAGTATTGAGAGTTCTTTGCTGTTACTAATGGTCTGTGATTATCTTGTACAATTGGATCCCAAAAGTACTATATCTTTGGCCATGAGAATTAACTCAGGATGTACCAATCCAGGCATTGTGTTGTGTGTGCTCATTTGAATTGAGTCCACCTTCTCTAAATATCTATATATTATATTTATTATGGAGTTGAACATATTACATATATTCACTGTAAAGCCAAGCATCGAAGCTGTAAAATGACACCAAAGTTTTTACAAAAAAGCATTAGCCAGGGGTAGACATTCTTAATTGTGTGGCTGTCGTGTTTCTATTGCTCTAGAACAGTGGTTCTCAACACGGGTTTTCGTGATTGTTTTCGCTCTGCATAAAATAAGAAAAACAAACAAAAAAAAAAACACTGGCTCTCCAGATGTCGGGTTTTTCATCGCCTCTACGAACTGCGTTCAGAAGTGACGACATTTCTTGTTGATGTGAGGTCCAACCTTCTGCGGTACCAGGATGACCCACTGTGTGTTGTCAGACCTTGTAGACATTTACGACAGGTTGAATTTGTTGAGCACATCGATGCAAGGGAGAGATGCCAACATCTTGCTTTTTTTTTTTCAGACAAAGTCTCAGTACATTTGTTGGCAAATGGGATCTTTGGCGTAATTGGCTGATTAATAAAATTTTTGACGTTTCCCAACTTCGCTGACTGTGTGCAAGATCCCTTCAGTTGCCCAGGAAAAGACATTTCAGTTGACAAGGAGGAGCAGTTAGTTAGAGTGATTTCAGACTGTGACACCATCTTTAGCTCTTGCTGTCTGTCTTCGTTTGGGTTGAGTGTGATGACTGAATAATGCATAATGAAGAATGCAACATGTTTTCCATGTAAAATAGTACACATTATTACAACTTGGCATTCTCTTGTTCAAAGTAGTTATAGTGTTCAGAAACATTTTAATAATAATAACAACAATAATAATAATAATAATAATAGTAGTAGTACTATCAGTAATCTGGTGGATTTTGTAGGCAGGTAATGACTGGATTTAGATTTTTAAAATGTTCTGTAAAGGAATACCAATGCTTTGTTTAATAAAAATATAATAATAAAAATGTAAGGCAGTGGTTCCCAACCTGTGGGCCGCAGCCCACTAGGGGTCCTCAGTGATCCTCCAGGGGGGCCATGAGATAAATTAAAATTACTTTAAATATATTAATATAATTCATTAATTTAATTATTAACACGTTACATTAAAAAAAAAAAAAAAAAAAAATGCAGTATTGATTCGGAGAGGAGGGGGGCCTTGGCGTAAAAAAGGTTGGAACCCACTGCTGTAAGGGAATAATATTTTTTTAATTAAAATTACGACATAACATGTTTTAGGTGAGTTTTTAATGTAATAATTTCCGAGCTCAAGATATCACTTAATTACTTCTCTTATTTTTTGAGAAAATTATTACAATATGAACATTTTATTACAATAATAATATAATACTTGTTAAATTATGTGCGGTTATTACATTATGAGTTGCTACAACAATTTTGTCTGTGTGTACAGGGTAGGGCTGGGCGAAATCGGTATTTTTTGGTTGAATGGCGATACACGGTATATATCCCGGTATTTTCGATGTTTTTCTATTTGGATAAAAAAAAAATCTGTATTTATTTTAATAATAATTTTATTTCACATCCTGCCCAGTGATTTCCTAAAAACAATGTTGATATTGAAGGCTATAAACAAATACAGTGAATGTAATGTAGGGTCTGCAATATATTATGTGCAAAAAGGGGGTTTACAATCTAAAAACAAAATTAATAATTTTGTTTTTAAATTCACTAAACCAAAAATGAAAATAAAAACAAAAGCATAGCCTACATTTGATTACCCCATTATAATGGTCGCTTTCATAAAAATATACTTACTTGTAGGTTTAAAATTCCACATATGGCACGTTTATTGTCCAACAACAAATATTTTAGAAATATGTATATTTTAGTCAGAATTATTGCGTTCCTATTCTATTGCGCTCCGTCTGTTTGCCGCGCATGCGCGCGGTGGCGCTCATTCACGGAAGCCTGAATTTTAGCAGAGATTCACATGAAGAAGGCTCGCCCTCTCCTGACAGAAAAATTGACATATTTGCATGACTTTCTAACATTTACAGATGGAGAATATACCTGTGAAATGTAAGTTATGCACTGAGGAAAGCACCACACTTCAAACGCATTAAACAGCGCGAGTATTTATCTGTCTGTCAGCACAAGCCTATCTCTCAGAGCATCTGACAGGGCAAGCTGTTTTAAACTATACATTAACTATATCTTACTAGTTATTTTGAAGCCCTTAATATAAAGCATGTGTCATGTTTAGGACAAATTGTATCATGCACTTTCCCTGCATCAGCTCACTCTGCGTACTCCGCTATTTCTCAGATGCGTTCGTATCAGTCTACTGTATATCGATATATAAACGGTATTGCCTCATTCCATATCGTTTCTAAAAAATATATCGATATATTGTACAAACTCGATATACCGCCCAGCCCTAGAACAGGGGCCCGTTTCAGAAAGGAGATTAAGTGTAAACTCTGAGTATGTTAACCCTGAAATGAGGGAAACTCTGGGTTTTCCATTTCAGAATGGGAGGTATGTCAAACCCGAGAAAGCAGGGTAAGTCAAGCCCGTTTCTGAAAGAGAGGTAACTTATACTCAACCTGCTCCTGACCAGGTTAGGTTTTCTTCAGTAAACCCAGAGTTTATTTCGGTCCCCTTCCCCTTTTTAAAGTGCAAGTGATTTTTAAATAGTTCATTCATTCATTCATTCATGCTGCAAAAATGCTTTTCTTACTGAGAATTTTTTTTGTCCTATTTCAAGTATAAATATCTAAAAAAAATGTAAATCAAGATGGATTTTCTATATAAGAAAATGATATAAGATATTTAGTCTTGTTTCCTGGGAGATCTAAATTAAGTGCATTTCACTATAAGTAAAATAATCTGCCAGTGTGGTAATAAAAATAATGCAAACATAAAACAAGATTATTCGGAGTGTCTATTAATAAGTGCAAATTTACAGCAGCCCCGCCCACCAATATCACACAAAGTTAAAAACAACACACATGATTAATGGCTTCAGTGGTGTAGGCGGTAGCGTGTTGGGTGAGCAGAACTATCTTGCGACGCTATTGACTGGGTTCGAATCTGCCTTTCTCCGGGCTTGCTCTTCTCACTTTTCCCATCTCCCATATCATCAGAAAGGCATTTATTTTCAATAAAAATGAAGAAAATGTTCTAAATGTGGAAGTAAATGGCCTAACGAGTGTTTAATAATGAAACAATTTACACTCTATTATTGCATCCTGTTAATGTACATTAATACTGAGGTACTACTTTTAGCCTACATGATAAAGAACATAATTTGCAAAATAAAAAAATGCACTTAAATTTATTTTTTTGGATGTGGGATACCATGAAAATAAATATTAGTTCAATAACTTACCATTCTGTCAGTTTTCACCTTTGATATTATAACAGTGATAAGAATTAAACTTGCATTGACTCAGCACGTGACAAAATGACGTCCGCATACTTCTGCTGCCATGGTGAATCGTAATATCGGAGCTCCATAGATGATGGCTTTTCATAGTCGCAGTACACGTGCTTAACTTGGGAGTCAACCTACTCAGAGTCGATGTGACTAACTGAATTTAGCTGTTCTGAAACAGAAAACGACAGAGTTTCCCATTTCAGGGTAATTCAACTCAGAGTTCATGTTTTAACTGGTTGAACCTCCTTATTGAAACGGGCCCCAGGTCCAGATAGTTAACCCATCAATAAAAACACATGAAGTGACCAAGATGACTACATAAATAATAAAAATAAACACACAAACATTACTGAGAGCACCTTTAAAGGGGTAGTTCATCCAAAACTGAGATATTGTTGTTAATTGTCTCACTGTCAGTCCATCCAAGGTGACTTATTTCTTCAGTACAACATTAAAGACGATTTTTTAGCTGAAACCGTGTTCCTTGATTCATAAAATGCAAGTCAGTGGCTATTATTAGGCTGGGTATTGACACAATTTTCACGATTCGATTCGATTCGATTACTATTCACATGCTTTCGATTCGATTACGATTTTGATTCGATTCGATATCGATTATTTTGGATGTAGTATTGCAGTTACAGTACATGGCAAATTTTCTAGAGGAAAAAAATCTCAACTAATGCTGTAAACTTGGGAGTCAGTTGGTACTACTATAATAATATTTAAGGTTAAATTAACTTATTTATATACATTTAAATTACACTCTATGTTTTTATTATAAATAAAGTTTAGAATTACATAATCATATTTCTACTCCAATTAGTTTTTTTGAAATATTAACATTTAAATCGCGGCTGTCATAACTGATTCATTCAAACATGCATTAAATATTGAAGTTTATGGTCACTGAATATGTTTTTCTGAGGTAAATGTGACGTTACGTGACATTGTTTACAAGCTGTTTTACTGACGTCTTTCCGAGGTTTAAACACTGATTGAGCGATTACACGAATCATGATATGGATTTCGGTAAGTACCTGTGGCTCTTGACAATGCATTGAGGTCTTATGAAGATTATATGCAACAGGACGCTCACGTTCCAAACTGTTATGAGACTGTTTGCTGAGACTGTGGATTATAGGTAATATTGTAGAAAATTGTTCAGTTTCTTGCACAGACCAATCATTTTGCTTCAAAAGACCTCAATGTACCATCAGGAGCCAGGGGTATTAATTTTGTTTGGCCTGTATATGTTTTTCTGACTCTTAAAGTGATAAAAGCTGTCGACCTGCATTTTTTTTTAAATCAAGTACCACGGTTTCTGATAAAAAATCTCCTTTGATGTTCTGCTGAAGAAAAAGTAACCTACACCTTGGATGACCTAAGGTATGAGTAAATTAACAGGAAATTTCAATTTCTGGTTGAACTGGGCAGTATGTGTGTGTGTGCAGAGTAACTTAAATTAGAATAAGTAGTTATTAAAATTAAAATTATTTACAAACCAACGTTATAAACCATTTACATTTTAAATTATGGTACAGGATCATAAATGTAGAGCCTTTATTATAGGCCTGTCACGATAACTACTTTTTGTTGTGCGATATATTGCCCCAGAAATAATTGCAATATGCAATATTATTGTCATTTTAAGACCATTTTATACCACTGAATATATAATCATAATATAACAGCATAATAATACAAGTAGGCCTGCACACTTTCAAATGACAATGATTTAGCAGTCAGATATGGCCTGTTGAGGTATCTGTTTTTCTAGAGGCATGTTTGAAAAACTTCTTTTAACTTGAGTGTCCTGTTCCATGGAAAAACGGCGCAGTGGAATGCAAAAACACGTTCTCTATGAAAACGACTAGACACTCGCGACTGCCGCGTCCTGTGAGAAACTAGCTGTAAGCGTGCACCCATTTCGTGCTGTCATGTTTATATTTGCACCAGTGGATTGCGGAAACTGAGTGCATTTGCACTTATTCTTCCAAACTGTCTGTAGTTGTCAGGAAAACACTATAACGATTCGAATGGCGCATTTTTCCGCCTGTCAATGTCAGCTCTGTATGAAGGAGCTGCCTGAGGCCCACGTTCGCCTCGGAGAGCAGACGAGATGACAGAGGCAGCACGATTGGCAAAATGTCTTTGACATTTATTTTTGTGTAAACATAATGGGCAATATATCGCGTCACTAAAAATTATCGAGGTCATGTCCATATATCGTGTGATGAGTCGATATATCGACTATCGCGACAGGCCTACTTTATTATAAGACAATGATGACTCTGACTTGTTACATGATGTAGCTTTACTTGATCTAAACCCCAATAAGTGTCTGACGATCAGTCAGAATACTTACAAAGCCAAAGATTAGCTCCTTGTAATGGCTCTGAAAAGAGCTTTTGGGTGTATTTTAGCGGCTGTTGAGACACAAGCAGAAGGGAGGGAAAACATGACAATGTGAGGTATTGCAAATGTCTGTACAAATGAAGTGTATCCAGTTTTCATTGATCATTATTGACTAATATGAGCATGGCAAATCAGTGATGCAGGATGCTAGATTGTATAAGAATTATCCCTTTAAAATCTTTCTAAGACAATGATGACTCTGACTTGCTGTATCATGATCTAAACCCAAAATACTGAGAATTTGTCTGACAGGCAGTCAGAACATATACTTACAAAGCCAAAGATACACTTCTTGTAGTGGCTCTAAAAAGAGCCTTTGGGGTGGATTTTGCTGTGGAGACACAAGCAGAAGGGGAAAAAGAATTAACATGACAGAATGTGAGTGAGGTATTGCAAATGTCTGTACAAGTTAAAAATACTGCTAGATTGATCACTTACAAAAATCAGATGACAATAGACACTGAAAAAAGAGAGAAGATAATTATTTTAATGGTATAAATTCCCAAAGTTAAAAAAGCTCTGATTAATGAGTATGTGCAATAACATCTGAAATGCACTGACGAATCGCAGAAGAATGCATTTGATGAGACCTACAACCCCCTAACAATAATAAACCATTAAGTCACAGTAAGATGCACTTTTATTATTGAAATGCATTAGTGTTGTTGTTGTTGTAAGGTCCATCCATTAGCCCAAAAACGGAATCTAACGGCTTGGTTGAAGGATTCTGCGTGTAAGCCTTTTCAGCATTTCTGTTAAATTCACTTAATTTATTAACATCTAATTTTAAATCTGACTCCATGAATAAAGTGATCTGACTCCAATTTTATGTGACTTCGTTCAATTTGTTACGTTTGTAATTTAACAGCTGATGATTCGTTGTGATTTAATTTGGATCGTTGATTTTTCTTAGTATCTCTTATTTTCAAATATTCGTTCATCAAGGGACCCGATATCGCACAGAAACAGACGCGTCGCGATTCGCGCGTTCACGAACACAAACTGGCCAGTTCTAATATTAGTCAGCGGATTGCAGAGTGAATATTTTACCTTGATGTGGTCGCACCTGCTTACTCAACAAAAAGTGTAATTTGATTAATAGACACGAGAGCTTCAACTCGCTAATACAGTAATAGTCAGAAATCGGATTACCCCGCATGCTGCGCTCCATGCTTCAGTCATGGGGTCCTCGGTTTGATCTATTCTGGCCAAAGATTTGCGGAAATAAAGGACTCCACATTGATCCATACTAGAATAATGATTTCAGAATAATACAAGATAAATCAAGATTAACATTTATTTTGGCCAGACAGAACTTACATAAAAATAATTAAACACGAATCCATGGTACACAACTTTCAGCATAAAAATATAAAATACAATTACAAAGTAACATGAAAATAGTTTCAAAGAGTCATTATATCTGGCACTGTACACACAGTGTGTATGAGTGCCTCTCGGACACTGACACAGCACTGCATGGGGGCTCTGGCTACAGAATGTTCCCAAATGGCAGCTCTGCTACCCTTCCTTAAATACCCAGACCAGAACAAAAGGGTTGTAAATATCTGAAACACAAACACCTGGTTTCGGGGGAGAGGATCAGATATCTTCTGAGACTACTCAAAAGGAGAACAGAATCCTCATAAGTTTCAATCTTTCTCATCCTACCAGTGACAGCAGTGAAGTTGAGACCATTTTACCAATCACACTGAGACCTTTAAAAAGATACCACATATGAAAAGGGAAAAACAATGGATTCACAAGATACATCATCTGTGGTATATTTGCATTCTGTGACTTGAATCAGAGGGAGGGGAGTCGGTGAGGGAGAGGGGGAGAAGGTTTGGGCAGGGCGATGTCCTACACTCTTTCTGTGAGATCTTCTCTCCAGATTAGTGAGTTGTTATTGTTCTATTGCAGGGGGTTGGATCTTCAGCTTTTGTCTTAGCAGTAAAACCGATTCTTACATTGTTGTTTTATATTATATATTATTCAATTATAAAATGACGCATGGCGAGTCTTTTGTCTATATGTCTAAGTGCACGAGTAGTAAATATACTATGGCAAATGTCAAAATGATTGATTGCTTTGACCTTTTGACCTTTGCCACGCCCTTCCCCATCCCCCACCGGACCACCCACGTCGTTCCCCTCCCCCACCGTTGACCTTGACCACCCACGTCAACATCACCTTTGACCTTGTGTATCCCCCGGGGACCGATATGACCTTTGAGGGCACATATTTGAAATAGCGATGGTGGCCTACGACCTCCGGTTGTTTTCTGTGGTGATCAAATGGAAAAATGATCGTTTTGAACTTTGACACGGCTATTTGAGCTCTGATTTCGGGGTTACATCTGCAGGACACGTGTGGGCTTCTGCATTCCAACACAGGCCTGTATAAATAGACCCAGACATACTGCAAAATGAATAAGGGTTGTGAAATACATGGACATGGCACCTTTAAACGTTGCTAAAACCCCAAAGAAAGAATGTTGCGATGCAATGTTTGACAGTCTGCCTATGGCACCAAGAAAGCCTCATGGATATGTCAGTTTGACAAAGTTTCTCCATGAAAATACGGAATGTGTGAGAGCCGAATTTTTGATGAACAGTGACCGCGTATTCGGCTATATATTTTATAAGTCATCTAGAGTCGTTACGCTCTACACCACTGACAACACCGGTGAATTTATACCGGAAGAAGACCCCTGCCTGGTGTTTCATGATAAAGACTGGACTTTGTTTCACAGTCGAGTCTGGAGGGATCTGAATGATCGTGTAAACACCCCTCTGTACATCGGAGAGTGGGACGGGGTGGTTCCGAATACCCGGTACCGTGTGGTCAGGGATCATTATAAAAAGAAGCAAGATGATTGCATTTTCATATTCTGCTGCAAAGACAAGGCAAAGCTTTCTGATTGTACAGGGCCTATCCTGCAGAATGAACACCACAATCTGTACAAGATGCAATTTTTGATCAAGTGGTGCGACGTGAGTCTGCTGAGTACTATTTTTTTTTCAGCCATAAGCAAAATGTTCATGTGGTGTGACATGCAGGACGGATACAGCAAAATTAAAGTACAGCTGTTCCACCCTGAGAGATGCGCACGCACCGGTGCATACGATTTGCCATCCCCGCCCATTCACTACGCCCATAAAAGTCAGTAACCAGACCCACCCCACACCACATTTATATAACATGCCTCACGACGGTGGTTCAGAGCCTGCTCGCGTCTACGGACATTGTCTTGAACCTCCTAATGACAATGCTACAGATCCTATTCTGACACAGCCCTGGAACATTCGACATCGATACAGGTTGGTTGGATAAATTTTGTACAGAGCTTGGATATCGCAACCTGAGCTTCCTAACGGGTCTTTGTGATGCCGCTACATCCTCTATCGATAAGGATTTCGACGCCACAGACGGTTGTTTCACCGACGTTGGTTTCAAAATCGTAAAAGCTACGATAGTGGTGCTGCTGCAACACCTCATCGACGGTAAACAAAAGTAAGAGTGTCAGGCCTGTGCTACGAATCATCCTAGCCAGCTGCAACATTCCTGCCTGTTTGAACCAGCCACATACTACTTTGACGCCCACTTCGACGAGCTGACCACCAAACTGTTTAAACCTGATCTTCGAGCTGTCATAGCCTACGTGCTACGGCGTTTTGGGTTAAAGTCCCATCCTCAGCGGATTCAAGGAACTGCCGGTGCTATTCTGCACGAATTAAGAGACGAGCCATTCATCACTGCAAAGCTACAAGCAATCAGGGACAAGCTCATTGATAAGTCCTGCAAGAAAGTCGTCTACGATACGTTGATCTCTGGCAAAGAGGCCCCATTCCGAATGGAGAGTAAACAAGACACAGCCAGCATGGGTGCTGAATGCAGTCGAAAGAGCATCATACAATGTTTGTTTAAAGGTCATTACAGAAGACAAATTACATCGCTGCTGGAGAGGATAATCGAAGATGCATGCAATCCGGAGGATGTCTGTGTCGAGGAAGACACACGTGTAACAAATCTCAAGAAACAGATGGTTATTATAAGAGGAATGTCAGATTCATGGCGTGATTTGACAGACGTATGTGTTAAAGGCTCAGAACCATATTCTGTACTGATAAGAAATGGTCTGGATGTGATGTGTGAATCTACCACCGAGCTTCGTGTTGTCGACATCGTCTGTATCTATACATATGTAGCTGATGTTTGTGTGGCGCTGATTTCAAAAGGTGATGTTGGCGGTTTCACCATCGACGATATTATTGAGACAACGATCGAGTATATCCTACAGCACGATATTAGGATATGTAGAGAATTTCTTTTCTGGCTAGACTGTCTATGTCTAATGTATTTTTACTAATCTCACTTACCCCACTGTAATGTTTTATTATCCAATGTATTTTTACTAATCTCACTTACCCCACTGTAATGTTTTATTATCCAATGTATTTTTACTAATCTCACTTACCCCACTGTAATGTTTTATTATCCAATGTATTTTTACTAATCTCACTTACCCCACCGTAATGTTTTATTATCCAATATATTTTTACTAATATCGCTTAGTACGTAATGTTTTATTACTTAGAATCTGATGTCATCATATATCCTGTGCCGTCATTGTAATGATTTTTTAATAAAAGTTTGATTTGCTCCAGTTGTATGCATTATTCTTTTGCAGATGATTGAAACAACAACATGTCAGAGCTCATGAAAAAAAACTTACTACACTCCATCCAACCCCAGTTCTTTAGGAGGTAAAAAACGACTAAAAGACGCTGTCTTTAACGATAGCGGCATCCGTCTAAGCGATAAACAAATTTCAGAAAGGCTGGCCGGCGAGGACGCTTACACACTACACAGAACCGCTCCTGTAAAATACAAACGCAACAGAGTCGTGGTGTATGGGACTGATACGCAGTTCCAAGCGGGTCTCGTCGACATGACAGCATATTCCAAGGATAATGATAATAATAAATATTTGCTGACGTGCATCGATGTATTTAGCAAGTACGTTTGGACTCGGGTGCTAAAGAATAAGAGCGGGGTCGTGGTTACTAAAGCGTTTGAGTCTATACTCAAAGAGGGACGTGTACCTCAGAAATTGCAGACGGATCAGGGAAAGGAATTCTTCAACAAACATTTTCAAGATATCATGAAAAAGCATGACATTAATCATTTCGCAACTGCTACCGATTTGAAAGCTAGTGTGGTGGAACGTTTTAATAGAACATTAAAAAGTCGCATGTGGCGATTTTTAACAGCTACGAATACCCGTCGATACATGGATGTTTTACAAGATATTACGGAGGTATACAACTCCAGTTATCACCGTAGTATTAAGATGAGACCTCTGGACGTTGATAAAGAAAATGAGGGTTCAGTGTTTCAAAACTTGTACGGCGATATAAAGAAGAATGAGAAGCCTGTATTTAAATATAAAGTCGGAGATGTCGTTAGGATTTCTAAAGTGAGAGGACCTTTCACCAAAGGATATGAACAGAACTACACTGAAGAATTTTTCACCATATCTGCATGTATACCGCGCCAACCACCCGTATACAGACTGTCTGATTATGACGGAGAGATCATCGAAGGGGCTTTTTATGAAAAAGAGTTGCAAAAGATAATTGTAAGCAAAAATAAGGCTTTTAAGGTGGAAAAGATTTTAGGGGAGAAAAAACAGGGTAGATCTACACTTGTTTTAGTGAAATGGTTAGGATGGCCTTCAAAATTTAATAGCTATATAGACAAAAAAACTCAGTTTAAAACATACAAAACTCGGATCGGTTGGGGTCATTCAAGTAAAGGTCTATCATGGACGACCAAGGTTTCTACGTTACGTTACCGTGTAATGCTTCTTTGGCTACATATCCTGAAAACAGCATATCTAGCTACAGAACAAGACTATCTACAGCGATCAACTTGAAAGGGAAATGGGAAGTCGGACTCGCTGAAATTGAATATCCTAGAGGTTGGTACTCCTTTAATGATGAAGATGGGATTTTCACTCTACACACAGCCCCACTACCAACCGAGAAAGACTTGAATAAACCCGGCAAAAACATGTTTAAAAAGATATCAGGGTTTTTAGTAACAAGGAGACTACAAATAAATGGGGGATACTACGAGAACATTCGCGACGTGATCCGTGTGATAAATGCAGTTCTATCGCCAACTGGGGTAATGAATTACGACCATTTAAAAAACAAAGTGTATCTGATTGCGAAACCTACCGTAGCTGTAAGCTTCCGCGGGAAACTAGCCATTATTTTTGGATTGAAACCAGACGAAGCTCTCGGACTTTCAGCCTACCATGAAAAAGCTGATTTTACAACTAACCATATTACGTACGCGCCTCATCAAGCCGACATCAACGCGGGTCTCTATATGATCTACGTTTACACCGACATTATCCAATATCAAGCAGTAGGTGATTCGTACGTACCCCTTTTGAAATGTGTACATATAACGGGTGAAAACAATGACATCGTTAGTGTTAGATACAACAAACCCCACTACGCATCGATCAACAAGGAGCTCATCACAGACATAGCCGTAGAGCTCAAGGACGACCAAAACCGTGAATTACCATTTTCTTACGGGAAAGTCGTCGTAAAACTTTACTTTAAACCGGCAAAACATTCTATTCTTTAAAATGGCTTATTATTATAACCCTCATGAGACGAATACTGCTGAATATGTTAACTATTACCGAAACCAGGCCGGTGGCGGTCTACCAGGATATTCAGGAGGCTGGGTCATGTATGGGGCGGGGCTAGGAGGCCTGTTCAGAGGTTTGTTTAGGATGGCTATACCATTTCTAAAAAGAGGATTCAGTATCGCTAAACCCCACCTAAAATTGACTGCTAAAAATATAGTAACAGACGTCGTCTCAAATGCGCTGTCAAGATCGTATAACGACAATACTAAATCTCAAGGCGGCTCGGGTCTGATGGTCATGGCCCGTAAGAGACTATCTAAACCACCGGGTATAAGGAGGCGTGGTCATACGATAAATAAGAAGAAGAAAACACCGCACGGACCCAAGAAGTTCTCAGTCGCACGCAGAAAGCATAAGAAGTCTGCGAGACGAAACGTATCAGTTAAGAGATCCATAAAAACCATTTTCTAAAAAGGCATTACTGCATCGCATGTCGGGGGAGTGTATCAAGTCCGAGTTGGATTTATTTACAGTCCCCCTGACTCAGACGGTTATTGAGAAAAACAGTTATTTAGAAGTACCCCCTTTATCAGCTATATCGGACTCTGCGCCATTGGAGTTTTTTATAGCAGGAAACGGTGATGATTATGTGAATCTAAATAACACCTTGTTGTATCTGCGCCTTAAAATCACGGCACCTGACGGCACTGACATCCCGGACACCGCACGGGTCGGTCTAATAAATTACCCCGGTGCAACTATATTTTCACAAGTTGATGTGAGTCTCGGTGATCGATTGATATCTCAGAGTTCAAGTACCTATCCTTATAGGTGTATCATTGAGAGCCTCATCAATTACAGTAAAGATGCACTGGAATTACTTTTCTCGGCCGGACTATTTTACAAGGACACCGCTGAGCACATGGACATTGCCGACCCCACGGGTCGTAACACCGGTCTGACAAAGTGATCGCAATACACAAACGAAAGCAAAACAGTTGAGCTGTTGGCACCTATTCACAGCGATATCTTCTTTCAAGAAAAATTAATGCTAAACGGTGTTAACATTAAAATACGAATGATCAGAGGTAAAGACGAATTCTGTCTGATGAAAACTGGCGACGTTGCTTACAAATTAAAAATCATGACGGCATCCCTGTTTGTCAAGAAAGTGTCCGTATCTCCATCCGTGAGACTGGGACATGCCCAGGCTTTGCTCTCGGCTACAGCCAAGTACCCCATAGATGGGGTATGCTTAAAAAATTTCTCCATACCGACCGGGAGCCGCCAAAATCTATAGTCATCTCTATGGTCGATAACGACTCATTCACTGGAGCCTACGGGAAAAACCTATTTGCTTTCAAACATTATGACTTGGAGTACCTAGAAGTCTACGTTGATGGACAGCAATTTCCTGCTAAGCCCCTACAGCCGGATTTCGAAGCAGGGTTAGCGGTACGGGAATTTTACCAACTGGCTATGGCGTCCGGAAGACATCTTAAAAACCAGGCACTATCTATTGACAGGAATGATTTTCTGAATGGATATGCTCTTTATGCCTTCAATCTCACGCCTGATGAAGACTGCGGTCAGCACATATCCCTCATCAAGTCCGGTAATATCAGACTTGAAGCCCGTTTCAAAAACCCGCTGCCGCATACTATTAATTTGATAGTCTACGCAGTGTTTGACAGTATCATCGAAGTGTCTAACCGCAGACAGGTCCTGGTCGATTACTATTGAAATGAACACATTACAACTCACGGCTATCATGAGCAAAATTATGTGCAACGCTGATTTTACTGGAGTTCTACCGAGCGATCAACTACCCGTAAGACCTATAAGGACCTTACCAGCAATGACTATAATTAATACGCATCCAGCTCACCTGCCGGGCGAACACTGGACAGCTGTTTATTTAACTGAGCAGGGACCTGCTTGTTTTTTCGACAGTTATGGTAACCCCCCTGACAGCGACCTCTTTCCAGTGGCCATCAAAAACTTTCTAGCAGCCAACGCTGCTAGATGAACCATGTAATGAACCTATTACAGATGAACCTGTAATACTTCTATGAACCATGTTTGAGCAATCATATTTACAATGTATTTGTTTGGATAAAAATAAAAAAAATGCTTAAACCCATCATATTTTAATGTCTTTTATTTCAAATTTAATCAAGTAGTACATATACACAACATTTTTCTGATTCAAATATTAGATACCATAAATTAGGGACATCTTAAAATTGTAACCACTGCCCCCGATCGATAGTAGGAGATTTAAACATGGGGTCTTCTGTCCGTTTTCTTTTTTTTTTTTTTTTTTTGTCTTTTTAGATTGTCGCTCTTGCTCCGTTGTAGGTGTAGGTGTAACAGGTTTACCCTTTAAAGAATTAATCGTATGTCTAACATGCTGATTCAGTACGGTAGAAAACGGTATGTTTAATTCGGCAAAGGTGTGTAGAAACTCTGACCATCCTACAGGCCTTCGGTCATCCCGTACCTTGGTTGGGTTGGTGACATTTTTTAACAAATCGAGCATGTGTGACCCCGGTATGGCTTTACCCCTGAACACAAATTCCCCTGTCTCGTTCCAGGTGCTGAGTCCTTTAGCTTTAGACAATTTGTCTAATATGTATCTGCTATTTTTCAAGCTCCTCGATGGCACATTCTCCAGAACTTCGGTCACGACATCTTTCACACCCTTATCGTCTTTTGAGTCAGCAGGGCCGCTCTCGTCTTTATGACCGTGGTCAGGATGGGGTAAAGAGAGTGTTAAAACGCTGTTCTCACGATCGCCTTGTTTAACGATCGTTAAAAATCTGTTCAGGATATTTGTGTAGAGCTTGACTTTTTCATGTTGATCAAAATCGTTCCTTAGTAAAATATTTATTATGGATTTATCCAGGTCATTTTCTACAATCTGCTTTCTCCGCATACTCCATCCTCACCTCCGTCCAGAAGCTATCAATAACACTGCGATGCTTAGGAGCGGTAAAAGAAACCTCCAGTCTGGTTGAAGACTCGTTTCTTGGCCGATATACCTATTTTTTTGTCTGTGACAAACTTAATTTCGCCTTTTCTCCTTCTCAGTTTTCGGTACTGCTGCTGGTTGATCGGAATTGTACCGTAGAGGATGTTAAGAGCCACTTCGCACAATGTTAAAATGAGTTTGTCGGACGCCGATTGTAAAATAAGACGGTGTTGTTTAGGCGTTGCTTTATGTAGTAGTTTTCACAGGGGTAGATGCTTACAAAGTCTGGCGGACATGACGACTGTTCACGCTCTTCTTTTTTTCTGTAGATATACCACTTGGCGGTCAGAAAGCAAATCCGTTCTGAGACGATATTGTTCAGGAGTTTTTGCTTTATAGGCTATCATTAAATACCCGAAAGCTTGACTCGTAGCATCGCGGTAGCACTCCATAAAGTATTTAGCGTTTCCGGGGTACATTTGACGACCTAGCACAATCACTTGATTGGCATCACGGGGGTTTTTAAACAGAATTAAGTCATTTGTGTTTAAGATGATG
Organism: Coreius guichenoti; assembly: GCA_039654105.1. Lineage (NCBI taxonomy): Eukaryota > Metazoa > Chordata > Actinopteri > Cypriniformes > Gobionidae > Coreius > Coreius guichenoti. The sequence continues at coordinate 3,603,808 of CM077174.1, read as the reverse complement.
GTCCTGCTGGATTTACCTTGAAGAAATACATTTTGCGTGATGTATATAGCGCTGAGATTGCGATGATGAACACTGCGTAAGTACCCACTCAATCTCTGAGTTCCCAGACGCTTTCTGCATCATATCGTCAATAATCAGAAGATTCACTTTGTTGACAGGCAGCAAAAAATCATCATTCAGACTCTGGGGTATTCCTTCCACAAATTTAATATCATACAATTTAAGCAATTCATCATACAGGGGTTGCCAACAATCATACAAAAAAACAATGTTTTCACATTTTTTAGGAATCAAATTCATACTGTTTTCCAACAGAAGTTTCACAAAATAAGACTTTCCAGAATTGGATGGACCACTTATCACACAACTGAATGGATGTTGAAGTCTGAAATCAAAATCAGAGGCCTCGCGTGACCCTCTGTGCACCATCAGATCAGTAGCCATAAGGTAGAGTGGTGAAATCGGACAAGAGTCTACGCTTATTATACACCACCTTAAACCTTTTAACGACTGTTTTGAGAGTCTGTTTATTCCTCACAATGTTTTCCTGTGAGCCAGGATGTATTGTGTATCATCGGACGATGTCACATAGCTGTCAACCAGACCAATAAGACTGTCCAAGCAAATAGCTTTGGAATTTTTAGCGTTCAGCGTTATACCCTTAGCTTTCATGCACACTTTACCTTTAGCGGTGCGGTACCCATAAGATTTGGACCGCTGGAACAAAACTCTGTGATATAATCCCCTTCATCTACTTCGTTCGTCAACTCACCCAAATGATCCCCCAGAGGCGGGTACCAGTCTCCCTCCCTAGATAGGAAAATGACGCTATCTGTGTCGGAATATAATAGACGATCGCCGAGTTTGTCCATGAGCTCGTACAACTCCAGCCGCGCGTGCGCTGTTGTAAAGGCCCCTACAAATACGTTAATGTTGTGAGTCTCGACGACATCATCTTTTGCGGGTAGATGTTGGACAAGTGCTACGTCTTCCGAGACAAATGTGAAATATGAGACGGTGGCAGTTTCACCAAAAACAATTCTGGTGAAATGCTCGGGGTCTTTCTCAAGCGTGGTTTGTGGCAACCGTTCTCTCATCGAGAACCGCCCCCACAAACTGTTCAGCAGTAATTTGTTGATAGCTCTCTGTGCGGGGTTGTGACTGATCTTTTCGGGGTCAAGTTTCAAAATACTCACGAATGTAAGACTCTTTATCAGCGACCGTGACGACATTCGCCGGATACCCCGATGCTTGTTGTTTCAAACGCAAAAGCGCCTTTACGTATTCGTTAAACAGTGCGTCTGACCATTGTGGACAGTGCCACACCTCATCTATTTTCGCTACTACATACCCCTTCTCGACGGCTTTTAAAAGTTCGATACTGACCCAACACCCATCGAGGGCCCTTTCATCATCAGCATGGTTACAGAGTGTTTTCTGGTTTTGAGCATGAGCGCACGTGCAGCATAGCGGGAACATGAGTTTTCCGTTGCATCTGTAAGGGAGAACCGGGTGTAGTAATTTGCTGGGTGGATAGACGGTGGCTTTTGTTAAACCGTAATAATTTTCGAGCTGCTCAAAATCTTTGAAAATGATTTGAGGGTGACCGATCGGATAGCTTTTCCTGGCTTAACAAAAGGGGTATAAGCTGGTGAAATCTAAGTAGCTTATTTTCTCTGCATCGCTCACTTTGTGATAGAGTTTATAAGCATTAGTACGGCCCCCAAACAGAGTCTCTCTTGGCTTCAGTCTCTCTCGAAAGCTGAATAAGTGCTCATAAATTCCATCACCGCGGGCTAAGTCTTTTTCATTCTGGTCCATTCGCATTCCCAGAGCACTTCGATTTGTAAACCGTACGTGTTCTGCAGAATTTCAACCTTGTCATCAAACTCCTGAGAACGCTAAAGGGCACACCTGACAAGGGGTGTGTCTGATGGGGCTCAAAGCGACACGAATGTCCATGGTGCACGCAGCCGTTATATTCTAACCCATGCTTCACACCATTCAGTTTGTAGTAGCCGTCTAAAAATCGTAGAAAATGTAATTTGTGCCGGGCACCTTGGGTGTAAGTGGCTGTATGAAGCATTGATGCACCCCGAGACTCGGAAGAACTTCATAGCAATGTACACACCGTGAGGGTTCGCATTTGTGCGATCGTCTTGCGACGGTATATCGTCTGTTACATAGTTTGCAATATTTTATAACATCGCACGGTACGTATCCCCGGTCTGGGATAGTTTTTTTATGCATCTCGAAGCAGTAACTGGACATGCAGAAACGCCGGCAATCGGTACAATGAACGGTACTTTTAGGGGATCTGTAACATTCGGTATCATGACATACGTTACAGACGTGTTTACAATGATGATTTCTTCGATTTGAGTAACCTTTATAACAGAATTCACGCACGTATGGTGCGCCGATGAATGCGGTCAAATTCAGTATCATATAGTAATGTTCATCATGCAAATAGAGACAAACTGTTTTCAGATGAGGGTCGTCATGATTTTTGTATGTTTCTAACGCTCCAGCATTCGTTCTGTAAAAAACAACGATTTTGATACCTAATAGGTTTTCGAACTCACCTATGTTATCAACCCCGATTTTATCGTGGATTGAGAAGCCTGCATTGTTGTGGATGATAGTTGCTAGTCTTTCTAACTCACTCTCAGGTAATTGTGGGTTGAGAAAATGCGCAAGACAGATAGAGAAGCATAATTTATTTGAGATATTTACAGGGCAAAATAATGACATCTTTTTTAATCACATGCTCAAGAGCGGTGTCCATGAGTTTGCGACGTTGTCCCCCACCGCCTTGTCTGTTCATGGCTATGTTAGCGTCGATCTCGACCGCATCGTCCGACAATATCCGATCGTCGCTCTGTAAAACTTTTTCAAATTGATCGAGAAACATACCGACGTCATAATTATTCCCAGCTGTCAAAACGGAAATAATGGGCACCTTCAAAGATGACGCAGATGTAGATAAACTGATAACGCTACCATCACCGCCGATATCTCTAGCAGGCGTCACTATATCACTGAAGGTATCGTGTAAAAAAACTGTGATACATAGCCAAATCAGTGGAGTTAATTTCTCTCAGATTCATGCATCTGCGCAATTGTACGCTGTTGAAACGTGGTTTCGGTAAAACACGATACCCGTTTACGACCCCACACTCCCGAATTATCGTATCAATGTCAGAGGGATTTAATAGCGATGTGCTTGTAGGTCCGGTTGTCTCATTACTTGTTTGGTGGTTAGTAGCGACATTACCTGCTGGGGGTCACTTTTATGATTTTTGGACAAACGGTTCAGAAGTTATAAGCAAAAATATACATTTTTCGTATCTCCGGACCAGTAGGTGGCGCTGCGCCGAAACGCTGCATGTTGCCTCAGGTCATGCTTGTGATGACATGTACCAAGTTTGGTTTGAATACGATAAAGCGTTGTGGAGATACAGCCTTACATCTGTTTTCGCAAGCGCTACTTAAAATTTGTTTGCGCATTTATCAGAAACGATTTGACGAATCAACTTGAATTCTATAACTTTTTGTCGGCATGGTCTGATGATATTCTGTTTCAATTTTCATGAAAATTGGAGCAACGGCCTAGGAGGAGTTTGAAAAAGTAGGTTTTTCGGAAAATTGAAAATGGCGGGAAAATTTACATAACGGATGCAATCGAATCGGCTTGGCCCCTTGGCCCCTAATAATGCTTGGCCCCTAATAATAAGAAATCTAACGATTTCAATAGGTGCCTCCGCACCTTCGGTGCTTGGCCCCTAATAAGAACGCTAACAATTTCAATAGGTGCCTCCGCACCTTCGGTGCTTGGCCCCTAATAATAAGAACGCTAACAATTTCAATAGGTGCCTTCGCACCTTCGGTGCTTGGCCCCTAATAATAAGAAATCTAACGATTTCAATAGGTGCCTCCGCACCTTCGGTGCTTGGCCCCTAATAATAATAATAATAATAATAAACAGAGCAATTCCAATAGGGTCCTCACACCATCGGTGCTCGGGCCCTAATGATCAAGAAAATTGACATTACCTGAGATGAGATCAAGGAATCATCATGACTGCTGGAACTTCCAAGGGTGTGTGTGCATAAATTGATGTCTGCTGCATCACATATTGTGACATCCAGACACTCATCCCCCTGAACTTCAACCTGCATCTCTGGCAAAGTGATTTCACGTTGCTCCAGTGGAGAAAGCAGGTATCCTCTGTCAGACTGTGCCAGCAAGTACTCCACAGCTATACGCTGCCATTAAACATTTTGTAATAAGAATATATCAGGCTAAAGCAGTACAGTGCATGTGATGACATCTTATAACTAGGAATGGGCACCTTTACGGCAATAATCAGTCATGAAAACAATGGTCTGACTGGTCAGCGTTCACTAACCAAAAACACACTGGAATCACTATCGTAATTGAATGTACAATGTTGAATCTTGCCAGTGGGTTTCCCAGGGGGTACGGATTCTGGCAGGAGTGCACATCCGAGGACTCTTAATCTCAGGGTCCAGGGTTCAAGTCCCTGTTCAGGCAAATGAGCCTCTTTTTGAGGACGTTCATGTGGGACATTAAACGTACATTATACATTTTAGTTAGTGATGTACCACTCTGATGTCCACAGCTTGATGAGCTCGGTTGATGTTCCATCTTGATGTACCCTCAAGCATGTACATGTGCGTATGTAGAGCATTACATCTCCACCCTGAAAGACAAAATGTTTCACATGATTAAAATACTATTATATACTCCAGTATTGTGACAACACTACTTAATTATACACATGATATTGTCTTATTTCAACTTGCCTGGAATAAAAGTGTACTGGTGGCGATGGAAGCTTTCCAGGGAAGAGGACCCTCTGCCACACCTCAGTACATCCAGAACCTTGTCACCCTTCTGTAACCCGGAGCCCAGTTTTGTGTAAAGCTGAACACCGGGTGGATCTAGGATGCAAGGTAAGTGTTTCTGCTGTACCTCCCACACGCGTGTCATGCTCTCTTCACTGATGAGGCGCAAACCAGTGGTGTCGGTCAGTTCCCACATGGAGTCCAGCAGTCCTTGTATCAATACACAAGTTTCTTCAACTCCGCGTGTCCTCCTCCTGCAGTGCTTGGCCAGTTCAGTAGAGGTGATGCTTGACAGGACTTGGGACTGTTGAAATATGGCCTCCATGTTTTTTTGAAAGCATGGTCTTTTTTGCCTCTTTAAGACGAGAGATGTCCTCCTTGTCCCACTCAAATATACAGCTGGACAACTTGGAGCAGAAAGTGCCATACAGTGGATGGTGCTCCATTGTAAGACCAGCAGTGAACCACCGTATGAAGTGGAAGACGTTGAGTCGCACTGTGACCTTCCATGGTCGAAACCAGCTAAGAACTGGAGTCAAGCCTACACCGATGAGAAACAAGGAGTGATTTTACACAATTTCTCAGATTTCAATTTGCATCATTTTGTTTACATGATTGCGAACATTGATTGGTTCTCATGCCAAATTTCTATTGAAAATGGTTCTAAAATTCGAACAAACACCTAGGAATGCCATGTAAATTCACTTTCCATGCTTATCATTATTGTAAACTTGCGTCAAAAAGGCGCAGTGGTTTGGAGCAAATAGCAAGTCCACTGCACTCTAGGTAACAGCCAGCAGGGGTACTTCAAACCTGAGAGCTCGGGCTCTCAAAGAAGGTACCAGTGGCAATTCACTCAAATATCCAGAGCACGTCAAGGACGCGCCGTGCACAAAAAAGGGGGCTGAAGGACGAGGTGAGGAGAGGTGGTAGCATGGAGCTCAATTTCAATGACATCCAGAAAAACCTGCCGTGACCCGGATTCGAACCGGGGTTGCTGCGGCCACAACGCAGAGTACTAACCACTATACGATCACGGCGAACCACCGGTCAGCCCTTTGGAGTGTTCTTCTCGATATGTCCCTGAATACAAAGGGGCCTTGTCATCTTTAGCTTGCAGACAAAACTGTTTCTTACCAACATAACTCTTTTCAAGGGTAATATTGTAACAGCGGCTTTGTTTTTCTTTTTATAAAGTTTTAGCAAAGCCTTTAGAAGGTTTCAACCTAATGCAGGCGCATGCTGTCAACGTAGTCGGCAGGATTCGAACCTGTGCAGGGAGACTCCAATGGTTTTCTAGTCCATCGCCTTAACAATCTCGGCCACGACTACAATCTGGGTGCAAAAGGCATGTCATTTCCCTTGGTGCCTCGCAGCGTCGCTGCCCGAGGCCAGTGTAGATCAGCAAGAACTCAACAGCGAAACGCACCGCTCCACAAAAAGAGTCTCGTTTGCCCGATAAGGGAATGGAACTCTGGTCCCTCAGATTAAAAGTCTGATGCTCTACCGAACTGAGCTCTCCAGGCTCTTGCGCTGGACGCTTACGTGCTGCGTGGGAACGCACAGCAAAATTAATAGTATTGGCAGGAGAAAAAAAGATTCTGCCGTGCATCGCATTTATTTCTTCGACGATTCAGAACGACCATCAAAACCTCTGATATGTCCAAGTATATTTGCCAATTAGTGGGAATGCAGCCTATTAGACTAATAGTAATGATCAAACGACCATAATGCTAGGAAAAAGAATAAAAACTTACTGCTTCTTGTCTGGAAAGCATCTTTCCATGCTTCAATGGCATTGACTTGCGGCACGCTTATCATTATTGTAAACTTGCGTCAAAAAGGCGCAGTTGTTTGGAGCAAATAGCAAGTCCACTGCACTCTAGATAACAGCCAGTGGGGGTACTGACACCTAGCGATTAGAAAATATACCAGAAACGTATTCTCTCTGTAGCAACAGGGCTACAGATTACACACAAACAGAAAAAAACGAAATAGGAGCGTTTCGTTTTCAGTCTTTCTCTAAGGGTTCAAACCTGAGAGCTCGGGCTCTCAAAGAAGGTACCAGTGGCAATTCACTCAAACGTCCAGAGCATGTCAAGGACGCGCCGTGCAGAAAAACGGGGGCTGAAGGAGGAGGTGAGGAGAGGTGGTAGCATGGAGCTCAATTTCAATGGCATCCAGAAAAACCTGCCGTGACCCGGATTCGAACCGGGGTTGCTGCGGCCACAACGCAGAGTACTAACCACTATACGATCACGGCGAGCCACTGGTCAGCCCTTTGGAGTGTTCTCCCCGATATGTCCCTGAATACAAAGGGGCCTTGTCATCTTTAGCTTGCAGACAAAGCGGTTTCTTACCAACATAACTCTTTTCAAGGGTAATATTGTAACAGCGGCTTTGGTTTTCTTTTTATAAAGTTTTAGCAAAGCCTCTAGAAGGTTTCAACCTAAAGCAGGCGCATGCTGTCAACGTAGTATATTAATGGCATCCAGAAAAACCTGCCGTGACCCGGATTCGAACCGGGGTTGCTGCGGCCACAACGCAGAGTACTAACCACTATACGATCACGGCGAGCCACTGGTCAGCCCTTTGGAGTGTTCTCCCCGATATGTCCCTGAATACAAAGGGGCCTTGTCATCTTTAGCTTGCAGACAAAGCGGTTTCTTACCAACATAACTCTTTTCAAGGGTAATATTGTAACAGCGGCTTTGGTTTTCTTTTTATAAAGTTTTAGCAAAGCCTTTAGAAGCAGGCACATGCTGTCAACGTAGTCGGCAGGATTCTAATCTGCGCGGGGAGACTCCAATGGTTTTCTAGTCCATCACCTTAACCACTCAGCCACGACTACAATCTGGGTGCAAAAGGCATGTCATTTCCCTTGGTGCCTCGCAGCGTCGCTGCCCGATGCCAGGGTAGATCAGCAAGAACTCAACAGCGAAACGCATCGCTCCACAAAAAGAGGCTCGTTTGCCCGATAAGGGAATGGAACCCTGGTCCCTCAGATTAAAAGTCTGATGCCCTACCGACTGAGCTCTCCGGGCTCTTGCGCTGGACGCTAACGTGCTGCGTGGGAACGCACAGCAAAATTAATAGTATTGGCAGGAGAAAAAAAGATTCTCCCATGCATCGCGTTTATTTCTTCGACGATTCAGAACGACCATCAAAACCTCTGATATGTCCAAGTATATTTGCCAGTTAGTGGGAATGCAGCCTATTAGACTAATAGTAATGATCAAACGACCATAATGCTAGGAAAAAGAATAAAACTTACTGCTTCTTGTCTGGAAAGCATCTTTCCATGCTTCAATGGCATTGACTTGCGGCACGCATATCATTATTGTAAACTTGCGTCAAAAAGGCGCGGTTGTTTGGAGCAAATAGCAAGTCCACTGCACTCTAGGTAACAGCCAGTGGGGGTACTGACACCTAGCGATTAGAAAATATACCAGAAGCGTATTCTCTCTGTAGCAACAGGGCTACAGATTACACACAAACAGAAAAAAACGAAATAGGAGCGTTTCGTTTTCAGTCTTTCTCTAAGGGTTCAAACCTGAGAGCTCGGGCTCTCAAAGAAGGTACCAGTGGCAATTCACTCAAACGTCCAGAGCATGTCAAGGACGCGCCGTGCAGAAAAACGGGGGCTGAAGGACGAGGTGAGGAGAGGTGGTAGCATGGAGCTCAATTTCAATGGCATCCAGAAAAACCTGCCGTGACCCGGATTCGAACCGGGGTTGCTGCGGCCACAACGCAGAGTACTAACCACTATACGATCACGGCGAGCCACTGGTCAGCCCTTTGGAGTGTTTTCCCCAATATGTCCCTGAATACAAAGGGCCTTGTCATCTGTAGCTTGCAGACAAAGCGGTTTCTTACCAACACAACTCTTTTCAAGGGTAATATTGTAACAGCGGCTTTGGTTTTCTTTTTATAAAGTTTTAGCAAAGCCTTTAAAAGCAGGCGCATGCTGTCAACATAGTCGGCAGGATTCGAACCTGCGCGGGGAGACTCCAATGGTTCTCTAGTCCATCGCCTTAACCACTCAGCCACGTCTACAATCTCGGTAAAAAAGGCATGTCATTTCCCTTGGTGCCTCGCAGCGTCGCTGCCCGAGGCCAGGGTAGATCAGCAAGAACTCAACAGCGAAACGTATCGCTCCACAAAAAGAGGCTCGTTTGCACAATAAGGGAATGGAACCCTGGTCCCTCAGATTAAAAGTCTGATGCTCTACCGATTGAGCTCTCCGGGCTCTTGCGCTGGACGCTAACGTGCTGCGTGGGAACGCACAGCAAAATTAATAGTATTGGCGGGAGAAAAAAAGATTCTCCCATGCATCGCGTTTATTTCTTCGACGATTCAAAACGACCATCAAAACCTCTGATATGTCCAAGTATATTTGCCAATTAGTGGGAATGCAGCCTATTAGACTAATAGTAATGATCAAACGACCATAATGCTAGGAAAAAGAATAAAACTTACTGCTTCTTGTCTGGAAAGCATCTTTCCATGCTTCAGTGGCATTGACTTGCGGCACGCATATCATTATTGTAAACTTGCGTCAAAAAGGCGCACTTGTTTGGAGCAAATAGCAAGTCCACTGCACTCTAGGTAACAGCCAGTGGGGATACTGACACCTAGCGATTAGAAAATATACCAGAAACGTATTCTCTCTGTAGCAACAGGGCTACAGATTACACACAAACAGAAAAAAACGAAATAGGAGCGTTTCGTTTTCAGTCTTTCTCTAAGGGTTCAAACCTGAGAGCTCGGGCTCTCAAAGAAGGTACCAGTGGCAATTCACTCAAACGTCCAGAGCATGTCAAGGATGTGCCGTGCAGAAAAACGGGGGCTGAAGGACGAGGTGAGGAGAGGTGGTAGCATGGAGCTCAATTTCAATGGCATCCAGAAAAACCTGCCGTGACCCGGATTCGAACCGGAGTTGCTGCGGCCACAACGCAGAGTACAAACCACTATACGATCACGGCGAGCCACTGGTCAGCCCTTTGGAGTGTTCTCCCCGATATGTCCCTGAATACAAAGGGGCCTTGTCATCTTTAGCTTGCAGACAAAGCGGTTTCTTACCAACATAACTCTTTTCAAGGGTAATATTGTAACAGCGGCTTTGGTTTTCTTTTTATAAAGTTTTAGCAAAGCCTCTAGAAGGTTTCAACCTAAAGCAGGCACATGCTGTCAACGTAGTCGGCAGGATTCAAACCTGCGCGGGGAGACTCCAATGGCTTTCTAGTCCATCGCCTTAACAATCTCGGCCACGACTACAATCTGTGTGCAAAGGCATGTCATTTCCCTTGGTGCCTCGCAGCGTCGCTGCCCGAGGCCAGGGTAGATCAGCAAGAACTCAACAGCGAAACGCACCGCTCCACAAAAAGAGTCTCATTTGCCCGATAAGGGAATGGAACTCTGGTCCCTCAGATTAAAAGTCTGATGCTCTACCGAACTGAGCTCTCCAGGCTCTTGCGCTGGATGCTTACGTGCTGCGTGGGAACGCACAGCAAAATTAATAGTATTGGCGGGAGAAAAAAAGATCCTCCCATGCATCGCGTTTATTTCTTCGACGATTCAGAACGACCATCAAAACCTCTGATATGTCCAAGTATATTTGCCAATTAGTGGGAATGCAGCCTATTAGACTAATAGTAATGATCAAACGACCATAATGCTAGGAAAAAGAATAAAAACTTACTGCTTCTTGTCTGGAAAGCATCTTTCCATGCTTCAATGGCATTGACTTGCGGCACGCTTATCATTATTGTAAACTTGCGTCAAAAAGGCGCAGTTGTTTGGAGCAAATAGCAAGTCCACTGCACTCTAGGTAACAGCCAGTGGGGATACTGACACCTAGCGATTAGAAAATATACCAGAAACGTATTCTCTCTTTAGCAACAGGGCTACAGATTACACACAAACAGAAAAAAACGAAATAGGAGCGTTTCGTTTTCAGTCTTTCTCTAAGGGTTCAAACCTGAGAGCTCGGGCTCTCAAAGAAGGTACCAGTGGCAATTCACTCAAACGTCCAGAGCATGTCAAGGACGCGCCGTGCAGAAAAACGGGGGCTGAAGGACGAGGTGAGGGGAGGTGATAGCATGGAGCTCAATTTCAATGGCATCCAGAAAAACCTGCCGTGACCCGGATTCGAACCGGGGTTGCTGCGGCCACAACGCAGAGTACTAACCACTATACGATCACGGCGAGCCACTGGTCAGCCCTTTGGAGTGTTCTCCCCGATATGTCCCTGAATACAAAGGGGCCTTGTCATCTTTAGCTTGCAGACAAAGCGGTTTCTTACCAACATAACTCTTTTCAAGGGTAATATTGTAACAGCGGCTTTGGTTTTCTTTTTATAAAGTTTTAGCAAAGCCTCTAGAAGGTTTCAACCTAAAGCAGGCACATGCTGTCAACGTAGTCGGCAGGATTCAAACCTGCGCGGGGAGACTCCAATGGCTTTCTAGTCCATCGCCTTAACAATCTCGGCCACGACTACAATCTGTGTGCAAAGGCATGTCATTTCCCTTGGTGCCTCGCAGCGTCGCTGCCCGAGGCCAGGGTAGATCAGCAAGAACTCAACAGCGAAACGCACCGCTCCACAAAAAGAGTCTCATTTGCCCGAGAAGGGAATTGAACTCTGGTCCCTCAGATTAAAAGTCTGATGCTCTACCGAACTGAGCTCTCCAGGCTCTTGCGCTGGATGCTTACGTGCTGCGTGGGAACGCACAGCAAAATTAATAGTATTGGCGGGAGAAAAAAAGATCCTCCCATGCATCGCGTTTATTTCTTCGACGATTCAGAACGACCATCAAAACCTCTGATATGTCCAAGTCTATTTGCCAATTAGTGGGAATGCAGCCTATTAGACTAATAGTAATGATCAAACGACCATAATGCTAGGAAAAAGAATAAAAACTTACTGCTTCTTGTCTGGAAAGCATCTTTCCATGCTTCAATGGCATTGACTTGCGGCACGCATATCATTATTGTAAACTTGCGTCAAAAAGGCGCACTTGTTTGGAGCAAATAGCAAGTCCACTGCACTCTAGGTAACAGCCAGTGGGGATACTGACACCTAGCGATTAGAAAATATACCAGAAACGTATTCTCTCTTTAGCAACAGGGCTACAGATTACACACAAACAGAAAAAAACGAAATAGGAGCGTTTCGTTTTCAGTCTTTCTCTAAGGGTTCAAACCTGAGAGCTCGGGCTCTCAAAGAAGGTACCAGTGGCAATTCACTCAAACGTCCAGAGCATGTCAAGGACGTGCCGTGCAGAAAAACGGGGGCTGAAGGACGAGGTGAGGAGAGGTGGTAGCATGGAGCTCAATTTCAATGGCATCCAGAAAAACCTGCCGTGACCCGGATTCGAACCGGAGTTGCTGCGGCCACAACGCAGAGTACTAACCACTATACGATCACGGCGAGCCACTGGTCAGCCCTTTGGAGTGTTCTCCCCTATATGTCCCTGAATACAAAGGGGCCTTGTCATCTTTAGCTTGCAGACAAAGCGGTTTCTTACCAACATAACTCTTTTCAAGGGTAATATTGTAACAGCGGCTTTGGTTTTCTTTTTATAAAGTTTTAGCAAAGCCTCTAGAAGGTTTCAACCTAAAGCAGGCACATGCTGTCAACGTAGTCGGCAGGATTCAAACCTGCGCGGGGAGACTCCAATGGTTTTCTAGTCCATCGCCTTAACAATCTCGGCCACAACTACAATCTGTGTGCAAAAGGCATGTCATTTCCCTTGGTGCCTCGCAGCGTCGCTGCCCGAGGCCAGGGTAGATCAGCAAGAACTCAACAGCGAAACGCACCGCTCCACAAAAAGAGTCTCATTTGCCCGATAAGGGAATGGAACTCTGGTCCCTCAGATTAAAAGTCTGATGCTCTACCGAACTGAGCTCTCCAGGCTCTTGCGCTGGATGCTTACGTGCTGCGTGGGAACGCACAGCAAAATTAATAGTATTGGCGGGAGAAAAAAAGATCCTCCCATGCATCGCATTTATTTCTTCGACGATTCAGAACGACCATCAAAACCTCTGATATGTCCAAGTATATTTGCCAATTAGTGGGAATGCAGCCTATTAGACTAATAGTAATGATCAAACGACCATAATGCTAGGAAAAAGAATAAAAACGTACTGCTTCTTGTCTGGAAAGCATCTTTCCATGCTTCAATGGCATTGACTTGCGGCACGCTTATCATTATTGTAAACTTGCGTCAAAAAGGCGCAGTTGTTTGGAGCAAATAGCAAGTCCACTGCACTCTAGGTAACAGCCAGTGGGGATACTGACACCTAGCGATTAGAAAATATACCAGAAACGTATTCTCTCTTTAGCAACAGGGCTACAGATTACACACAAACAGAAAAAAACGAAATAGGAGCGTTTCGTTTTCAGTCTTTCTCTAAGGGTTCAAACCTGAGAGCTCGGGCTCTCAAAGAAGGTACCAGTGGCAATTCACTCAAACGTCCAGAGCATGTCAAGGACGCGCCGTGCAGAAAAACGGGGGCTGAAGGACGAGGTGAGGGGAGGTGGTAGCATGGAGCTCAATTTCAATGGCATCCAGAAAAACCTGCCGTGACCCGGATTCGAACCGGGGTTGCTGCGGCCACAACACAGAGTACTAACCACTATACGATCACGGCGAGCCACTGGTCAGCCCTTTGGAGTGTTCTCCCCGATATGTTCCTGAATACAAAGGGGCCTTGTCATCTTTAGCTTGCAGACAAAGCGGTTTCTTACCAACATAACTCTTTTCAAGGGTAATATTGTAACAGCGGCTTTGGTTTTCTTTTTATAAAGTTTTAGCAAAGCCTCTAGAAGGTTTCAACCTAAAGCAGGCACATGCTGTCAACGTAGTCGGCAGGATTCAAACCTGCGCGGGGAGACTCCAATGGTTTTCTAGTCCATCGCCTTAACAATCTCGGCCACGACTACAATCTGTGTGCAAAAGGCATGTCATTTCCCTTGGTGCCTCGCAGCGTCGCTGCCCGAGGCCAGGGTAGATCAGCAAGAACTCAACAGCGAAACGCACCGCTCCACAAAAAGAGTCTCGTTTGCCCGATAAGGGAATGGAACTCTGGTCCCTCAGATTAAAAGTCTGATGCTCTACCGAACTGAGCTCTCCAGGCTCTTGCGCTGGATGCTTACGTGCTGCGTGGGAACGCACAGCAAAATTAATAGTATTGGCGAGAGAAAAAAAGATTCTCCCATGCATCGCGTTTATTTCTTCGACGATTCAGAACGACCATCAAAACCTCTGATATGTCCAAGTATATTTGCCAATTAGTGGGAATGCAGCCTATTAGACTAATAGTAATGATCAAACGACCATAATGCTAGGAAAAAGAATAAAAACTTACTGCTTCTTGTCTGGAAAGCATCTTTCCATGCTTCAATGGCATTGACTTGCGGCACGCTTATCATTATTGTAAACTTGCGTCAAAAAGTCGCAGTTGTTTGGAGCAAATAGCAAGTCCACTGCACTCTAGGTAACAGCCAGTGGGGGTACTGACACCTAGCGATTAGAAAATATACCAGAAACGTATTCTCTCTGTAGCAACAGGGCTACAGATTACACACAAACAGAAAAAAACGAAATAGGAGCGTTTCGTTTTCAGTCTTTCTCTAAGGGTTCAAACCTGAGAGCTCGGGCTCTCAAAGAAGGTACCAGTGGCAATTCACTCAAACGTCCAGAGCATGTCAAGGACGCGCCGTGCAGAAAAACGGGGGCTGAAGGACGAGGTGAGGAGAGGTGGTAGCATGGAGCTCAATTTCAATGGCACCCAGAAAAACCTGCCGTGACCCGGATTTGAACCGGGGTTGCTACGGCCACAACGCAGAGTACTAACCACTATACGATCACGGCGAGCCACCGGTCAGCCCTTTGAAGTGTTCTCCCCGATATGTCCCTGAATACAAAGGGGCCTTGTCATCTTTAGCTTGCAGACAAAACTGTTTCTTACCAACATAACCTGCGCAGGGAGACTCCAATGGCTTTCTAGTCCATCGCCTTAACCACTCGGCCATGACTACAATCTGGGTACAAAAGGCATGTAATTTCCCTTGGTGCCTCATAGCGTCGCTGCCCGAGGCCAGGGTAGATCAGCAAGAACTCAACAGGGAAACGCACCGAGGCTTGTTTGCCCGAAAAGGGATTTGAACCCTGGACCCTCCGATTAAAAGTCTGATGCTCTGCCAACTGAGTTATCTTTTTTTTTTTTTCTTTTTTTTTTTAATAAAATTACTTAAAAAAAATATAGCAAAATACAATGCACATTGAATCATCATTTCAACCATTATCGTCACAAATTTACATTCTTTCACACAGAAATTTATATCACAGTCACTTGTATGTTTACAACGTTACAATTTTATAATTTTATTTGCAGTCAGTACTCAGTCTTTATTATATAAGGATTGTTTTTTAGAAATATCTTCTCCCTTTCTTTCTTTCAGACAGTACATTTCTAAAGCTTTAAAGTACATATTCAGCCTTTTGTTAAAATAAGACCATAATTCCATGCGTCCTTTTCCTTCTCCTGCCATGTTTCTCTTTACCCAAAATAGCATACCTGGCAACAGTTAGTAGCACATTAACAATATTTTGGTTTTCACATTTTTCATTAACACCAAATAGGAAAACACAGTTCCAGTCTTGTTCATCCTCAATTTAACTATTTATTTACCCCCAAAAAGCCTTTTATTACATTTTTCATTTTTTCTTTAAACGTTAGTAATTCATTACATAATAAAAAACGTGTAAAATTCCTTCATTTCTTTCATTACACACTTTACATAATGAATCCTCTGCTTTTCCTATTTTGTGCAATTTTGTCCTAGTAAAAATTATAGTGTGCCTTATCTTAAAGTCCAGATTTTCCATTTTAACATCCATATACCATTTGGATAGGTTTTCCCATAATCTCCTTTCATCCAAATCAATAAAAACATTTTTCCAAAATTGATTAGCTACTGGTTCTTTAAACACACTTTTTCTAAAGCATACATAAAACTCCTTAACAGATTTGAAACATATATTTTCCATATCTTTAGGTCCTCTTACAAACACTTGCATTGCGTTACCTTCTTTCTCTTCCTCATTCTTCTCTATTTTCTTTAACCATTCTTGTGGCATCGCCTCTTTCACCTGATCATACTGTTGCTTTAAAGTTTTAACATTAAAATCCTCTTTTGTTTCTTCCACTCCATCAATAATTGCTTGTAATGGTAAAAAACCTTCTTTCACTTCATATAAAACATCTCCTACTATTTTAAACCCCGCTTCAATCCAAAGTTTAAAAAATAATTATTTTCCCTTGTATAAAATGTTTTCGTTTAGAAACAGTGGCTGATTTAAAAATTCATCCCTCTTTTCTGGTTTAAAACATACATTGGGTAAAAACTCCTTCCATGCTTCCAAAACTTCTTTATAGAACTCCGGGATCTCTTTTAACATGTCTTGTTTTAATTTCATACACAAAATATTATTCCCTATTCCCATATTCCCACACTTGTTTAAATAAAAACTCATAGTTTTCTTCCATTCAACCACATTTTCTTCATTAAAAAACTTTTTCACTGTTTTAATTCTGAAACTCTTTTTCTTTAGCTCAGGATCTTGCAACCCCATTTTTTATTATATGCTATTTTTGCTGGTTTAGAATCCCATATAAAATTTAATACTGCAGTTTTAACCCTTCTGACAATCCATGTGGGCATTGGCACCACGCCTAAAACATACTACATTTTTGCCAGTATTAAAGCATTAAAAGCTAATACCTTCCCTTTTATTGTTAATTCTCTTAATTTCCAATAATTTAGAATCCTTTCCATTTTCCCAACCACCTCTTCCCACATCAAATCTCTCACTACTTTTTCATTCTTCCCAATCCAAACCCCTAAAATTTTCAAATGGTCTTCTTCTTTAAACGAGTAAAAACTTTGCACTTTCTCTCCTACCTCTCCTATACTCATGAAAACAGTTTTTTGTATATTTACTTTAGCTCCAGATCCCTTACAATACCTTTCAATCATATTCATTGCTTTTCTTACGTCATCCACATCTCGAACTATTAAAGTTGTATCGTCTGCATATTGGTAAACTTTTTGCAATTCTTCTAGGCCTTTTATTTATATTCCCTTGATTCCCTTTTCCTCTTTTACAGCCAACCCCAATGCTTCTGCCACTAAACTATACAACAAAGCTGATAATGGACATCCTTGTCTAATAGACCTTGTTAATTTAAAAGTCTCCGTCACAAAACCATTACATTTAATCTGACTTCTTACATCTTTATATAAAATCTTTATCCATTTTATAAACTTCTCCCCAAAACCATACTGTCTCAAGACCCCAAATAAAAATGGATGCTCAACCTCTGTCAAAAGCTTTTCTCCAGATCCAAGCTAATCACATAACCTCTTTTCTTTTCTGATATCATAAAACTAACCGCATCTCTTATACTACTAATAGTATCCGTAATATCCCTTCCCCTTATCGCATATGCTTGATTTGTCTGTATTATGTTCGGTAAAATCAACTTCAATCTAATAGCTCAAATTTTTGCTAAAATTTTAAAATCACTATTCAACATTGTTATTGTCCTATAATTTCTTAGATCTTGAATATCTCCTCTTTTTTTATAAATTAACTTAATCAAACCTATCCCCATAAAATTACTCATTTCATCCCTTTTAAAAATTTCGTCATAAACTTCTTTTAAAATCGGTATCAATACTCTGCTAAAAACCTTATAAAATTAATTTGGTATGCCATCTCTTCCTGGACTCTTCCCATTACTCAATTGCTTTTCTCCCCCTATCAGATTTAAAAACCATCCCTTCAGCAATATCCATTTTACTAAAAATTGTATTAAAATCACCCATTATTACAAAATTTCCCAAATTACCAACAAAGTCCTTCATTTTGTTAAAAAATAAAACTTTTTCTTTTTCAATTCCCGGAGCATGTATATTCCATATAGTAATACATTCCTCTCCTTCTTCTATTTTCACCACTATACTCTTCCCACCCTTATCATCATATACCATACTTATTTTTTCTCCTACTCCTCTTTTGATTAAAATTGCCACCCCTCTTCCTCTTTTCCCATCACCATTATTATAAAAAATATCTCCACTCCATTTATTTTTAAAACCCTCCATTATCTCTTCTCTCCAATTTGTTTCCTGTAGTAATATCATATTTGCGTTTTTACATGTTACCTTCAACTTTTCAAATTTTTCATTATTCACTACACCTCTAACATTTAAAACTGCTATTTTTAACAGCATTAAATGCATAAAAGTCCGTAATGTCCACATCATTCATTTTCCTCTTCCAAATCCATCAACACTTCAAAACTATTTCCGTCACATTCTTGTCTTTTTGTCCTTTTTTCCTTAATTTTTTCCCTCATTTTATGTCTTTTTTGTGCAACTTCTACATTTGGGGTTACCTTTGCTGGTCTTCTTCTAGTCGTCACCACCTTTTCCCAATATTTTCTCTCCTTCTCTTTTTTCTCAATTTCCTTTTTGTCCATTCTCTCGTCCTCCGTTTCCTGTTGTCCTTGTATAACATTCTGTGGTCCTTGTCTCGGGTTCATTTGTTTCTGTAAATCCTCATTGTCCTGTTTATCTTCAGTTATATTATTTGTTGATTCCACTTCTGATATGATGTCGTCGTCTTCTTCCCTCCTTTCTGCTCCCTCCATTACCTCAAGTTCCCCACTTTCTTTACCATTTTTGTTGTTTTCAGTATTTTCTGCCCTCATTTCTTCTCTTTGCTCTTCCATTTGGGTTTCCTCAGTCTCATCCTGCATCTGCCCTCCCACCTCTTGTTGCTCCTCTTCCTGCTCTCCATCACCTCCCATCCAGCATTCACATTTGTCTAGAATTTCTAGACATTCAGGGCACTTCACTGCCCTGCAGTCTCTAGTAAAGTGCCCCTGTTGTTCACACTTATAGCTCCGGGCAATCCTTTAATATGTGATCCGGATTCATACACAATCGACAGGTTTTAACCTGACGATTGTGTATGATCCTAAAATGCTGTGTGCCCTCTGCCGTTTCAAACCTGGTGCTATATGGGAGTGACACCACCTCTTTGGGGAACTTCACCTGAACAAACCGTGTCCCATCTTCTATTTCCGTCCTCATGTAGTATCTTCTTCTTATTCTGGAAGTGGGGGTTACCCCCAAACCTTCCACTTTGTCCATGATGTCGCTGTCTTCAAGGTAAGCTGGCAGATGCATAAATGAGACTACGTACTCCCTCTCCTGTAGCTTTCTCACCTCACACTTTACACCTTTAATTTCCAGTCCATCCATTAGATCATCACATGATTCTTCATTCATCAAAGTCACTTCAAAAAGTCTGTTTTGTTTAGGTCTTACTGCCAATATCTTCTCCACTCCTACTTTCTCTGCTATGTCTTTTATTAAATCCTCAGCTCTACCATCTCTGACTTCTCCGACATCCACCGTTACTGTTGCCTGTCTTGCATAGTTCCTCTTGTTTTCCATTCAGTTCTCTTCAATCTGTTTACGTCGTCTTTGTCTTTTTCCGTGGTCGTAATCCTTGCCGTTGCCCTCCGCCATTTCCAAGTCTTTGCCAGTAAAACCATCCGTTTGGCTCATATTTAACAAAAAAAAACAAAAAAAAACACAAATCACTTCCCAGACAGAACAAGGCTGCTGGAAGGTGAGAAAATAAATAAATAAAAGTCACTATCCACACTAACCAAAAACACAAACCAAACAAACAAGATAAAAAATATATGGGAGAGCCTCTCCCTCCCAACTGCCACCACTCACTTTCTGGATTGTACCAAGTGCTCAGGGTGGTATGGCCGTAAGCGAAAGCTGCGGCCAAGTTAAGCTATTTAAGACATTCATACACTCTTTTTTTTTTTTTTTTTTTTAGGACAAAAATGCTTACAGCACCTGGTATTCCCAGGCAGTCTCCCATCCAAGTACAGTACTAACCAGGCCTGACCCTGCTTAGCTTCCGAGATCAGACGAGATCGGGCGTGCTTTTTTTTTTCAAGAAATTTCAATCAATAAAATACAATAAAAAATACAATAAAAATACAGTTTTTCTTATACAATCACCTTTACACCACATTTCAAATATTTACATACATCATATATCATACATTTACACACATTAGTTCAGAAATCCCCTTCACTCCCCGGCAGCTTCCACATTAAATCTTTTAAAATACCACAAACGTTTGGCGTAAAAAACATTATAAAATGCATCCAACATATTTTCACATTTAAAATACACATATAGTCTCTCCGTGTACACTTCTGTTTTCCTTTTAAACACAGTCCAAACATCCAACACAAGTTTTTCCTTCTTGGCCACAATTCTTCTCTCCCATATTGCACTTTTCATTAACATTACCCACAGATTTATAAACTTTTTGTTTTGACACTTCTTTTCCCAACCAAACATAACCACTCTGCTCCATTACATTACATTTTCATCCCACTCCACAGTCAAATCTTTAATCACACATTTACATTTCCTTAAGAAATCGCCCAATTCTTTACAATATAAAAACATATGTAAAATCCCCTCTTCCTTTTCCTGGCACACTTTACACATTGCACTTTGTTCTAACCCAATTTTATTTAAAATGGACTCAGTAAAAAACACTTTATATCTTATAAAATACTCCAAACATTCCAATTTTGTTTCCACACATCTCCCCCTCATGTTCCTCCATATACACTCTTCTTTTAAATCTTTGAATTTTCCCACCCAGTACTTATTTACAATTGGCTCTTTAAAAACACCATCTCTAAAAACACAATAAAACATTTTTACAGTACATTTTTTAAAATCAACCAATTTTTCCCCAAGTTTCACATAAATGTTTTTCTCTGTTTTCTCTTCTTCCATACTCTCTATTATTTTAATCCACTCTTTTGGTATTGCATTTTTGATGATTTCATATTTGTTTGTTATTTCTTGTTTACTGTATTCTTCTTTTGCCTCTTCCATTGCATCCACAATATATTGCATCGGTAAAAACCCCTCTTTAAACTCATACAGAACATCTCTCACTCTCGTTATCCCCACTTCCATCCATTTCTTCAAAAATATTTCTTTCTCTTGTTTTAAAATGTTGTTATTTAAGAACAGAGGTTGATTTAAAATGTTTTCTCTCCCTTGTGGATTGTACTCGATTTTTGTTAAAAGTTTTCCCCAGGCACTAAAAATTTCTCTATAAAACTCAGGCAATCCTTCTGTCATCCAAATTTTCGTTTTCATCCATAAAATTCCATCCCCCATGTTAAAATCCCCACATTTGTTTAAAAAATATTTCATTGTTTTTTTCCACTCAGTTTTGTTCTCTTCTTGTAGGTATTTCTTAACAATTTTCACTCTCAAAGCTTTTTTTCTCTGTTCCACATCCATTAATTCCAAACCCCCCTTCTCTACCGCCCCTAAAATCGTGTTATGTGTTATCCTTGCTGGTTCCCCTCCCATAAAAAGTCAAGAAAACATTTCTTCAACCTCTTTTCTGTCCACAAAGGCATCTCAGATACATACAGTGGGAAGAACAAGTATTTGATACACTGCCGATTTTGCAGGTTTTCCTACTTACAAAGCATGTAGAAGTCTGTAATTTTTATCATAGGTACTCTTCAACTGTGAGAGACGGAATCTAAAACAAAAATCTCGTGGGGCATCAATGATCATGAGGAAGGTAAGGGATCAGCCCAGAACTACAAGGCAGTACCTGGTCAATGATCTAAAGAGAGCTAGGACCACATTCTTAAAGAAAACCATTAGTGACACACTACGCCGTCATGGATTAAAATCCTGCAGCACACGCAAAGTCCCCCTGCTCAAGCCAGCGCATGTCCAGGCCCGTCTGAAGTTTGCCAATGACCATCTGGATGATCCAGAGGAGGAATGGGAGACGGTCATGTGCTCTGATGAGACAAAAATAGAGCTTTTTGGTCTAAACTCCACTCGCTGTGTTTGGAGGAAGAAGAAGGATGAGTACAACCCCAAGAACACCATCCCAACCATGAAGCATGGAGGTGGAAACATCATTCTTTGGGGATGCTTTTCTGCAAAGGGGACAGGATGACTGCACTGTATTGAGGGGAAGATGGATGGGGCCATGTATCGTGAGATCTTGGCCAGCAAACTCCTTCCCTCAGTAAGAGCATTGAAGATGGGTCGTGGCTGGGTCTTCCAGCATGACAACGAGCCGAAACACACAGCCAGGGCAACTAAGGAGTGGCTCCGTAAGAAGCATCTCAAGGTCCTGGAGTGGCCTAGCCAGTCTCCAGACCTGAACCCAATAGAAAATCTTTGGAGGGAGCTGAAAGTCCGTATTGCCCAGCGACAGCCCCGCAACCTGAAGGATCTGGAGAAGGTCTGTATGGAGGAGTGGGCCAAAATCCCTGCTGCAGTGTGTGCAAACCTGGTCAAGAGCTACAGGAAACGTATGATCTCTGTAATTGCAAACAAAGGTTTCTGTACCAAATATTAAGTTCTGCTTTTCTGATGTATCAAATACTTATGTCATGCAATAAAATGCAAATTAATTACTTAAAAATCATACAATGTGATTTTCTGGATTTTTGTTTTAGATTCCGTCACTCACAGTTGAAGAATACCTATGATAAAAAATTACAGACTTCTACATACTTTGTAAGTGGGCAAACCTGCAAAATCGGCAGTGTATCAAATACTTGTTCTCCCCACTGTATAAAACATACCAAAGCTTAGAAATCATTAAAACATTCAATATTAAAACCTTCCCCTTCAAATTTAATGCCCTCAATTTCCAAAAATGTAACCTTCTCTCTATCTCTGTTACCAGTTCCTCCCACATTTCATCTCTTACTTTCTTCTCGTTCTTCCCCATTAAAATCCCTAAAATCCTCATTTCTTCCACTTCTTTAAAATTAAAACAATCCCTTAAAACCATAGCTTTACCAAATCTCATATATACTGTCTTATCCTCATTTACTTTACTACCAGATCCTTTAAAATATTCTTTTACAACATTCATTACTGCTTTAACACTTTCTTTTCCTTTTAAAATTATTGTTGTATCATCAGCATATTGAAAAACCTTCCCTTCAGCCTTTTTTTCCTCAATTTCAATCCCTACTAATCTTTCTTTTTGTTTTATAGCCAATCCTAATGGTTCCGATACAAGTGAATACAACAACGCTGAAAGTGGACAACCCTGTCTTATAGATCTGGTAATTTTAAAACAATCTGTTAAAAACCCATTACATTTTATCTTTGTTAAAGCACCCTTATATAAAATCTCGATCCATTTAATAAAATTCTCCCCAAAACCAAAACTCCTTAAAACCTCAAATAAATACCTGTGCTCAACCCTATCAAAAACTTTTTTCAAAATCCAAACTAATTACATATCCATCCTCATTTTTCTCCTTCATATACCATATTGTGTCTCTTATACTCATCGTTATGTCCGCTATATCTCTTCCTTTTACTCCATACGCTTGGTTTGTTTTAATTATACTTGGCATTACCTCTTTTAACCTGTTTGCTAAAACTTTTGCTAAAATCTTAAGATCTGTGTTCAACATCGTGATCGGTCTGTAGTTTTTTAAATCTACTTTTCCTCCTTTCCTTTTATATATCAGTTTCATTAACCCCATCCTTGTTATTTCATTAATTTCTTCCTTTTCAAAAATTTCTTTAAAAACATAATTTAAAATCTTTGTTAAAACTCCTTTAAAACATACATAAAATTCAGTTCCCAAACCATCTATTCCCAGACTTTTCTTTGTATTCAGTTGATTTATAGCTCTTTCAATCTCCTCTTCTCTGATTTCTTGGTCACACTCTTTTTTATCTTCCTCACTCACTTTAGCTTTTATCAGATTCAACAGTTTCTTTTTCTCCTTCTCTTCCACACCCCTTGCACTGAACAGATCCTCATAAAAATTCTTTATTTCTTCTAAAATCTTTTCATTCCCTTCTACAATTTCCCCATTCTTCCTTCTTATTTCTTTTATCGTTTCAGCTTTCCCTCTCTTTTTTTCCAAATCAAAAAAGAACTTTGTACATTTTTCTCCCTCCACCACATATTTTGCTTTGCTTCTTAACCTCGCCCCCTCATATTCTTTTTCTTCCATTTCTTTCAGTTTGTCCTCCATTTCCTTTATATTTTGTATGTCTTTATTGTCTTTATTCAATTCCATTTCTAAACTTTCTTTTATTTCTCTTTCTTTGTATCTTTTACATTTCTTGTATTAAACTACAATATTATTATTTTTTGATTAAAAACTTTACGTTCTCCCACCATATTCTCTTATCCTCCTCATACATTCCATTTTCCTTTTCTTTTTCTATAATTTCTTTAACTTTTAAAACATAGTCTTCATTCTTTAAAATCTGTGTATTTAAAATCCATACTCCCGGCCCTCTTTGCACTTTACTCCAGTCCAACGTAAAAAATAAAAACTTGTGATCGCTAAAACTTGTGTCCTCATACTTTATCTTTTCAATAAAATTCTCCACATTTCTACTACATAAAACAAAGTCAATTCTGGTTTGGCATACAAACCCACTATTTGCCTCCTTGAAAATTCTTTTTTCTTTCCATTTCTTTCTCTCCACACATCTATCATATTATTTTCTTCCAATAAAGCTTTTAATGCTTTTCTCCCCGTATCAGTTTTAAAATCCATTCCTTCAGCCATATCTAGTTTACTAAAAACTGTGTTAAAATCCCCCATCATAACTATTTCTTTATATTTCTTTACAATATTTCTTAAAACATTAAAAAATTCCTTATTTTCCTTCTCCTCCACTGGTGCATGTACATTTACTAAAATCAAATCTCTTCCTTCATATTTTGTCTCAACTACCATACATTTTCCAATCTTGTCTTTATATACAATATTACTCACTTTAAAAACATCATCCTTCATTAAAAAAGCCACACCTCTCCCAAACCTCCCATCTCCATTATTATAAAAATACCTCCATCCCATCTCTTTTTATAATCATTCATTTCATTTTCTCTCCAGTTTGTTTCTTGTAGTGCAATTATGTCTTCCCTTTTACATTTTTTTTTTTTTTTTACTTTTTCAAATTTTCCTATGTCCATCAGTCCCCTTGCATTAAAAGTAACACAACTTAAAAACATTAAAAAAAAAAAAAGAATAAAAATAAATACTTAAAAATCATTATTCATCATTTTCTCCCTCCAGGCCCCTTAACACATCATATCTGTTAGTCTTTGTCATAGTCTTTTTTCTTGCACTTTCCACATTTGGTTTTACCTTCAATGCTCTTCTTCTTATTTGTCCTCTCCCCCCTCTGTCTTTGTCCATGTTGTCCATCTTTATTTCTTCTTCACTGTCCGTTTCTTTATTTTGATCCATTTTTCTTTGTCCATCTCTCTCCACGTCATCCGATGTCTCCATTTCCTTCCATTGAGTGTTCTACTCCATTGTTTGTTCATTATTATTAACATTCTCTTTCTCTCTTTCTCCTTCCTCTCTGTTGCTTGTTCCCCCTTCCGTTTCTTTTTGTTGTAGTCCTTCTTCCTCTTGTCCTTCATCCATTTGTTCTTCATCCTCGTTGTTTCCTTCATGCACCTGTCCGTCCACCTGTTCCTCCCTTCCTCCTTCCTCTCCCTCCATCCGACACTCACATTTATTTAAAGTTTCCTGACACTCCGGGCACCTTACCGCGTTACAGTCTCTGGCGAAATGTCCCCTTTCTTCGCATTTGTAGCACTTGAACTCAGGGCATTCTTTTAGCAGGTGTTCTGGGCTCATGCACAGCCTACAGGTCTTCACCTGGTGGCTGTGCATCACCCTAAAGTACTGCGGCCCTTCTGCTGTTTCCAGCTTTGTGCTATAGGGCAATGATGCCACCTCTTTAGGGAACGTCTCGGTTACGTATGTAACCCTCGTTCCCTGAAGGAGGGAACGGAGACGTAAGTTGTAACTGACCGACGAATTGGGGATCATTTTCAGAGACCAATCTACTTCGAGTGTATAAAAACGAGCCAATAACGTTGGCATGCAGTCCACGCACCGCCCCGCAGCGCGGGTATAAATACGGAAATGGAATACCGCATCCTCGCTTTTCCAACTGAAGAGCCGAGAAGACGAGTGACTCGGGCCTTCAGCTGAAGCACAGCACCTGGCGACGGGACGTACGTCTCCGTTCCCTCCTTCAGGGAACGAGGGTTACATACGTAACCGAGACGTTCCCTTTTAGTCGGTCACGTTCGACGTATGTCGGAACTGACCGACAAATTGGGGATCCCTACCAACACGCCAGGGAGGCTTGCCCTTCCAGCGCCCTGCTTGAGCTCGCTGGAGTGCTCCTAGGCAGGAGCAGGAGTCAGGGCTCCAAGCAGGGAAGGTCCGTCACTGCTGTTTCTGCAAGACCCACTCAGTGTGACTATTGGATAACGCTGGGAAAGCGTGCCTGTCTCAGGAAGACGGAACGCTGCGGAGCCACGTCCTCCAGGGGAGGAGAGGTGGAATACTCATAAGGACTAACCTAGCAGGGTAGTGCTACATATGGCAGTCTCTGGGGTGGATCCAACCTGGTCCCAGGGGGGAAAGAACACCACCAGAGATGACAGAGCGAGCTCTGTCAAAGGAAAGACACGGGGCTAGCCAAGTAGGGTAGCGGGTACCGTGGAGAATACACATATGGGGTCGCCGTAGGGACCGCTACATATGGAACCCAGCCTACACACACGTTCCACAAGCATACGGGTGCAGGCCTGGCGTCAGACGGCCGCAACGTCTGACACCGAAGGGGTGACGGAGAAGCTCGACAGGGTTAGCCATTTCTGGGGAACACAACTGGAGACAATAGACGCACGTATCCGGCCCAGCGGGCGGGAGTGGCGTTACAAGCCGACACAAGAACGGGGACTTCACGCCTACCGGCCACTGGGGGCGAGTACACGGGAAGAAACCGGCTCTACACGGAGGCTATAAAATCTAGCGAACGTGTTAGGTGTCGCCCAGCCTGCAGCTCTACATATATCTGTCAGCGAGGCACCTTGAGCCAGCGCCCAGGAGGAAGCCACACTCCTGGTTGAGTGTGCTCGCAACCCGAACGGGCAAGGCACGTCTTGCGATTGGTACGCTAAGACGATAGCATCCACTATCCAGTGGGCTAACCTCTGCTTGGAGACAGCCTTTCCCTTCTGCTGGCCTCCGTAACAGACGAAGAGCTGCTTTGAGTCCGGTCAACGTAAGCGCGAAGAGCGCGGACGGGACATAACAAAGCCAGGGCTGGGTCTGCCTCCTCCGAGGGCAGCGCTTGCAGGTTCACCACCTGGTCCCGGAAGGGAGTGGTGGGAACCTTGGGCACGTATCCGGGTAACTCTAGGCACGATTCGTTGACCGAAAGTGTGTGCAGGTCCCCTACCCTCTTGATGGAGGCCAATGCAGTCAGGAGTACTGTCTTTATGGACAGAATTTTTAACTCTACAGACTGCAAAGGCTCAAAGGGAGGGCTCTGAAGTGCTCTGAGCACCAGAGTTAAATCCCAAGAGGGTATCAAATGTGGACAAGGAGGATTTAGCCTCCTCGCACCTCTGAGGAACCTGACGATTAGTTCATGCTTCCCTAAGGACTTACCTTCAACTGCGTCTTGATACGCCACTATTGCTGCGACGTACACTTTGAGGGTGGAGGGAGACAGCCTTTGCTCCAGCCCATCTTGCAGGAAAGAAAGCACGACACTAACCAAACACCTTCGGGGGTCTTCTTGGCGGGAAGAGCACCACTCAACAAACAGGTTCCACTTCAGGGCATAGAGGCGCCTTCTAGAGGGGGCTCTAGCAGAAGCGATGGTGTCTGCCACCGCTTGTGGCAGGCCACCTAGAACCTCCGCGTCCCGTCCAGGGACCAGACATGGAGTTTCCAGAGGTCTGGACGTAAGTGTCATAGAGTGCCCCGTCCCTGAGAAAGCAGGTCCTTCCTCAGGGGAATCGGCCAGGGAGGGGCTGTTGAGAGGAGTGTGAGTTCGGGGAACCAGGTCCGGTTGGGCCAGTAGGGTGCAACTAGCAAGACCTGCTCCTCGTCCTCCCTGACCTTGCACAGAGTCTGTGCGAGAAGGCTCACTGGGGGAAACGCATATTTGCGTAGGTCCCGAGGCCAGCTGTGCGCCAGTGCATCCGTGCCGAGGGTGCCCCCGGTCAGGGAATAGTACAACTGGCAATGGGTCGAGTCCGGAGAGGCGAACAGGTCTATCTGCGCGGCTCCGAAAAGGTCCCATATCAGCTGGACGCTCCGGGGGTGGAGTCGCCACTCTCCCGGAGGTGTTGACTGACGAGAGAGCTCGTCGGCTGTCTGGTTCAGCGCACCAGGGATGTGAATGGCCCGAAGCGACCTCAGATGCTTCTGACTCCACAGGAGGAGATGGCGGGCGAGTTGCATCATGCGACGGGAGCGTAGACCACCCTGGCGGTTGATGTACGCAACGGCCACAGTGCTGTCCGTAGGGACCAGTACGTGCTTGCTCTGAAGCTGGGGCCCCGTCCACAGACCCGAGACTGCATGCCCATTGTACGTGGCCCCCCAGCCGGTGGATGAGGCATCCGTGAAGACCACAGCATGCCTGGACACTTGTTCTAAGGGCACTCCCGCCCGTAGAAACGAAGGGTCTGACCACAGGCTGAAGGTTTGGCGACAGTACGGAGTAACTGGGACCCGGTACTTGCCGCTCTGCCACGCCCATCTCGGGACCCAGCCATGAAGCCAGTGCTGAAGCGGTCTCATATGAAGCAATCCGAGCGGCGTTACCGCGGCTGCAGATGCCATATGCCCCAGGAGCCTCTGAAAATATTTCAGTGGGACCGCCGTCCTGCCTTTGAACGCATTCAAGCAGTTCAACACTGACCGGACTCGCTCCTCTGTGAGGCGCGCAGTCTGGTTGACTGAGTCCAGCTCCATGCCGAGATAAGAGATCCTCTGGGTGGGACAGAGTTTGCTCTTCTCTCGGTTGACCAGAAGGCCCAACAGGCTGAGGTGACGGAGCACCAGGTCCCTGTGTTCGCACAACTGCTTCCGAGACTGGGCGAGTATGAGCCAGTCGTCGAGATAGTTGAGGATGCGAACGCCGCGTTCTCTGAGCGGAACAATGGCTGTCTCTGCGACTTTCGTGAAGACTCGAGGCGATAGGGACAGCCCGAAGGGCAAGACTTTGTACTGATATGCCCTCCCCTCGAACGCAAAGCGTAGGAACGGTCTGTGTCGAGGAAGGATAGAGACATGAAAGCACACGTCCTTCAGGTCGATCACTGCAAACCAATCTCGGGGACGGATGCATTCGAAAATGCGTTTCTGCATTAACATCCTGAACGGAAGCTTGTGCAGGGCCCAATTCAGGACACGCAGGTCCAAGATTGGTCGTAACCCACCCCCTTTCTTGGGTACAATGAAGTAGGGGCTGTAGAACCCCAACCTCATATCGGCTGGAGGAACCGGCTCGAACGTGTCCCCCGCCAGTAGGACATCGATCTCTGACCGCAAGACGTGGGCATCGCTGCTCCGCACAGAGGGGAAGAGGATGCCCCTGTACTTGGGGGGCCGGTATGCAAACTGAATCGCGTAGCCGAGTCTGATAGTACGGATGAGCCAGCGAGATGGCCTGGGGAGCGCTAGCCAGGCCCCCAGAGACCGTGCAAGCGGGACCAACGGCACCACAGACGTACCCGGGGTGGGGCAGCGAGGTGGAACGCTCAGACCCGACCCGGACGGCCCGGAGGTGACCCGGAGTGTTGTCTAACCGTTCCAGGGTGGGGCAGTGTGTGGGAGAGAAGGCCCGGGGGCGTCCTCTAGCCTCACACCGCCCCCTGGCGAAAAGAGGGGGAGCCAGGAGTGGCAAGGCTGGAGGCTGGAGGTCCCGGGTGGAGGCTGCTGCTTGGGCTTGACAGGGGCGGAGGCAGACGCAGGGGGACGCCCTCGGCGCCGAGCAGGTGGTGGCGCTGCAGCCAGCGACGGGGTGGAGGCAGCAGCTGGTCGCCGGGACAGGATATTTTTAATTGCCTCCATCTACTTCTGGGCCACCGAGAACTGCTGGGCGAAGCTCTCGATGGCGTCGCCGAAAAGGCCAGCCTGGCAGGTTCAGCCACAGGTGGCGCTCCTGGACCACCAGAGTGGACATCGCCCGACCCAGGGAGCGCGCAGTAACTTTCGTCACCCGGAGGGCGAGGTCCGTCGCTGTGCGCAGTTCCTGCATCATGCCTGGGTCGGAACTACCCTCGTGCAGATCCTTTAGCGCTTTGGCCTGGTAGACCTGCAGGAGCGCCATGGCATGCAGAGATGACGCGGCTTCCCCGCAGGCTGTGTAAGCCTTGCCCGTTAGGTTGGACGAGAACTTATACGCCCGGGAGGGGAGACGTGGGTTAGCCCGCCAGTCCGCAGCAGCCCTGGGACACAGTTGCATCGCCACGGACCGCTCGACTGGGGGAATCCCCACGTACCCCTTAGCCGCGCCACCATCGAGGGTAGTGAGGACGGAGGAGTCACTAGATCGGTTTCTGGCACTATAGGGCGGCGTCCACAACTTTGTGAGCTCCTGATGCACTTCCGGAAAGAATGGTACCAGGGCGGGGTGCTGAGAACCAGCACGGGCCGTCCCGAGAAACCAATCGTCCAGCTGCGAGGGTTCGGGACACGGTGGAGGGTTCCACTCGAGCCCAACACTCGCGGCGGCCCGGGAAAGCATAGCCGTAAGCGCTGGATCTGACTCGGGCAACGCTACCACACCCGAAGGGGGTAACGCAGCCGAATCCTCATCTCCAGAGCCCATTAGCTCGTCCTCCGATGCAGCTATGGGAAGGACCGGGCCGCTCTTCCAGAAACTCCACCGGCGCAGTGGAGGAGGGAGGGGCCCAAGGGGCTTGTTGGCCCGTCGGGGAAGCCCTCACAGTCACCCTCAGGTCTCCACCAAAGGCATCAGCCAAAGTAACAGCCCTCTGCTTTGCAGCTGGAGGACCACTAGATCGGGGGATGCGCAATGGGACTCCACCCCTTCTGAGGTATTCGAGCCTAGACCGTAGAACTGCGATGGTCATGTTCCCGCAATGGGAACATGAGTCATTCACGAACGCCGCCTCAGCGTGCTGAACGCCCAAACACGTGAGACAGTGATCATGACCGTCAACTGGGGACAGAAAACGACGGCATCCAGAAACACACGGTTTGAATGACATCTTGAAAAAGATTTTTTTAGGAAGGGAAAAATGCTCTTTTTAGGAGTGCTGAGGCACTCAGGGAGATGGCCGCGGCTCACAGCGGTCCGATAGTGCAAGCCCGCGTGTGAGCACTCAATAAACGGAACGCCCAGCCAACCAACACAACACAGTGTACGTTGCAGCGGCCACTCGCTGAATCGCACCGTCACGCCAGCACCAGTAAGAGAGCAATCTTCCTCAAAAGGCTCGTCTTCACAGAACACTCTTCTTAGAAACAGCAACAGACTGACTGTAGACCGTTCGGCTCCGAAGTTGAAAGCGAGGATGCGGTATTCCACTTTTGTATTTATACCCGCGCTGCAGGGCGGTGTGTGGACCGCATGCCAACGTTATTGGCTCGTTTTTATACACTCGAAGTAGATTGGTCTCTGAAAATGATCCCCAATTCGTCGGTCAGTTCCGACGTACGTCGAACGTGACCGACTGAAAGGGAACCGTACTTTCAGGAACCTTGTTCCATCCTCAATTTCGGTGCCCTTGTAGCATTTTCTTTTAATTTTTGTCATGGGATTAACTCCCCATCCTTCCAATTTTCCAATAATTTCTCTGTCATCAAGGTAGACGGGCAGGTGCATGAAGGAAACAACATAGTCTCTATTTTGCAGTTTTTTTTATTTCACAGTTCACCCCTTTTATTATCAGTCAAATTATCACGTTTCCTCCTTTTCCATAGTCCGTTCAAACTCCTTTCCTTGCCTTGGCCTCAATGCCAGAATTTTCCCATTTCCGCATTTATCCGTCACTGCTTTAATAATATCCATAGCTCTGACCTCATTTACGTTCTCCACATTCACAATCACCGTCACCTCCTTTAGATACTTCCTTCCATCAAACTTGTCTCTCGCATCTCGTTTTTGTCCGTGTCCTGTTCGTCGTTGATAATCCAGTCCAGTGTCGTTTGCCGTTAATCCGTCCATCGTTTGTCAAAAAAAAGAAAGAAAGAAAGAAAGAAAAGAAAGAAGAAAGTTAACCACCCTCCAGCCAGCAAGATGCTGCTGTCAGGTGGTTTAAAAAACTAAAGAAACACAAAAAAACGAAACTATAATCCACAAAAAAGGTACAAAAAAAACAAAAACAAAATGGTGGAGAGCCTTTCTCTCCTAACTGCAGCCAGTCACTTCCTGCAATGCTCACTAGCTCCCTCTAGCGTGCTCAGGGTGGTATGGCCATAAGCGAAAACTGCCGCCAAGAGCGGGCCAAGAGTACTAACCAGGCCCGACTCTTCTTAGCTTCCGAGATCAGACGAGATCAGGCGTGCTGAGGGTGTTATGGCCGTAAGCGAAAGCTGTGGCCAAGTTCAGGCTATTTAAGACGTTCATACACTTTTTTTTTTTTAAGACAAAAATGCTTACAGCACCTGGTATCCCCAGGCGGTCTCCCATCCAAGTACTAACCAGGCCCAACCCTGCTTAGCTTCCGAGATCAGACAAGATCGGGCGTGCTGAGGGTGGTATGGCCGTAATCAAAAGCTGTGGCCAAGTTCAGGCTCCTGATGCACTTCCGGAAAGAATGGTACCAGGGCGGGGTGCTGAGAACCAGCACGGGCCGTCCCGAGAAACCAATCGTCCAGCTGCGAGGGTTCGGGACACGGTGGAGGGTTCCACTCGAGCCCAACACTCGCGGCGGCCCGGGAAAGCATAGCCGTAAGCGCTGGATCTGACTCGGGCAACGCTACCACACCCGAAGGGGGTAACGCAGCCGAATCCTCATCTCCAGAGCCCATTAGCTCGTCCTCCGATGCAGCTATGGGAAGGACCGGGCCGCTCTTCCAGAAACTCCACCGGCGCAGTGGAGGAGGGAGGGCCCCAAGGGGCTTGTTGGCCCGTCGGGGAAGCCCTCACAGTCACCCTCAGGTCTCCACCAAAGGCATCAGCCAAAGTAACAGCCCTCTGCTTTGCAGCTGGAGGACCACTAGATCGGGGGATGCGCAATGGGACTCCACCCCTTCTGAGGTATTCGAGGTGCATGAAGGAAACAACATAGTCTCTATTTTGCAGTTTTTTTTATTTCACAGTTCACCCCTTTTATTATCAGTCAAATTATCACGTTTCCTCCTTTTCCATAGTCCGTTCAAACTCCTTTCCTTGCCTTGGCCTCAATGCCAGAATTTTCCCATTTCCGCATTTATCCGTCACTGCTTTAATAATATCCATAGCTCTGACCTCATTTACGTTCTCCACATTCACAATCACCGTCACCTCCTTTAGATACTTCCTTCCATCAAACTTGTCTCTCGCATCTCGTTTTTGTCCGTGTCCTGTTCGTCGTTGATAATCCAGTCCAGTGTCGTTTGCCGTTAATCCGTCCATTGTTTGTCAAAAAAAAGAAAGAAAGAAAGAAAGAAAGAAAAGAAAGAAGAAAGTTAACCACCCTCCAGCCAGCAAGATGCTGCTGTCAGGTGGTTTAAAAAACTAAAGAAACACAAAAAAACTAAACTATAATCCACAAAAAAGGTACAAAAAAAACAAAAACAAAATGGTGGAGAGCCTTTCTCTCCTAACTGCAGCCAGTCACTTCCTGCAATGCTCACTAGCTCCCTCTAGCGTGCTCAGGGTGGTATGGCCATAAGCGAAAGCTGCCGCCAAGAGCGGGCCAAGAGTACTAACCAGGCCCGACTCTTCTTAGCTTCCGAGATCAGACGAGATCAGGCGTGCTGAGGGTGTTATGGCCGTAAGCGAAAGCTGTGGCCAAGTTCAGGCTATTTAAAATGTTAGTACACTATTAAAGAAAATCAAAAATGCTTACAGCACCTGGTATTCCCAGGCAGTCTCCCATCCAAGTACTAACCAGGCCCGACACTACTTAGCTTCCGTGATCAGACGAGATCGGGCGTGCTGAGGGTGGTATGGCCGTAAGCAAAAGCTGTGGCCAAGTTCAGGCTATTTAAAATGTCAGTACACTATTGAAGTAAAACAAAAATGCTTTCAGCACCTGGTATTCCCAGGCAGTCTCCCATCCAAGTACTAACCAGGCCCGAACCTGCTTAGCTTCCGAGATCAGACGAGATCGGGCGTGCTTTTTTAAAAAAAAAAAATTTTTTATTAAGAAATTTCAATCAATAAAATACAATAAAAAAATACATAAAAATTACAGTTTTTCTTATACAATCACCTTTACAACACATTTCACATATTTACATACATCATATATCATATATTTTCAAACATTAGTTCAGAAATCCCCTTCACTCCCGGCAGCTTCCACATTAAATCTTTTAAAACACCACAAACGTTTGGCGTAAAAACACGATAAAAAGCATCCACCATATTTTCACATTTAAAATACACATACACTCACCTAAAGGATTATTAGGAACACCTGTTCAATTTCTCATTAATGCAATTATCTAATCAACCAATCACATGGCAGTTGCTTCAATGCATTTAGGGGTGTGGTCCTGGTCAAGACAATCTCCTGAACTCCAAACTGAATGTCAGAATGGGAAAGAAAGGTGATTTAAGCAATTTTGAGCGTGGCATGGTTGTTGGTGCCAGACGGGCCGGTCTGAGTATTTCACAATCTGCTCAGTTACTGGGATTTTCACGCACAACCATTTCTAGAGTTTACAAAGAATGGTGTGAAAAGGGAAAAACATCCAGTATGCGGCAGTCCTGTGGGCGAAAATGCCTTGTTGATGCTAGAGGTCAGACGAGAATGGGCCGACTGATTCAAGCTGATAGAAGAGCAACTTTGACTGAAATAACCACTCGTTACAACCGAGGTATGCAGCAAAGCATTTGTGAAGCCACAACACGCACAGCCTTGAGGCGGATGGGCTACAACAGCAGAAGACCCCACCGGGTACCACTCATCTCCACTACAAATAGGAAAAAGAGGCTACAATTTGCACGAGCTCACCAAAATTGGACAGTTGAAGACTGGAAAAATGTTGCCTGGTCTGATGAGTCTCGATTTCTGTTGAGACATTCAGATGGTAGAGTCAGAATTTGGCGTAAACAGAATGAGAACATGGATCCATCATGCCTTGTTACCACTGTACAGGCTGGTGGTGGTGGTGTAATGGTGTGGGGGATGTTTTCTTGGCACACTTTAGGCCCCTTAGTGCCAATTGGGCATCGTTTAAATGCCATGGCCTACCTGAGCATTGTTTCTGACCATGTCCGTCCCTTTATGACCACCATGTACCCATCCTCTGATGGCTGCTTCCAGCAGGATAATGCACCATGTCACAAAGCTTGATTCATTTCAAATTGGTTTCTTGAACATGACAATGAGTTCACTGTACTAAAATGGCCCCCACAGTCACCAGATCTCAACTCAATAGAGCATCTTTGGGATGTGGTGGAACGGGAGCTTCGTGCCCTGGATGTGCATCCCACAAATCTCCATCAACTGCAAGATGCTATCCTATCAATATGGGCCAACATTTCTAAAGAATGCTTTCAGCACCTTGTTGAATCAATGCCACGTAGAATTAAGGCAGTTCTGAAGGTGAAAGGGGGTCAAACACAGTATTAGTATGGTGTTCCTAATAATCCTTTAGGTGAGTGTATAGTCGCTCCATGTACACTTCTGTTTTCCTTTTAAACACAGTCCAAACATCCAACACTATTTTTTCCTTCTTGGCCACAATTCTTCTCTCCCATATTGCACTTTTCATTAACATTACCCACATATTTATAAACTTTTTGTTTTGACACTTCTTTTCCCAACCAAACATAACCACTCTGCTCCAGTCCATTACATTTTCATCCCACTCCACAGTCAAATCTTTAATCACACATTTACATTTCCTTAAAAAATCGCCCAGTTCTTTACAATATAAAAACATATGTAAAATCCCCTCTTCCTTTTCCTGGCACACTTTACACATTGCACTTTGTTCTAACCCAATTTTCTTTAAAATAGACTCAGTAAAAACCACTTTATGTCTTATAAAATACTCCAAACATTCCAATTTTGTTTCCACACATCTCGCCCTCATGTTCCTCCATATACACTCTTCTTTTAAATCTTTGAATTTTCCCACCCAGTACTTATTTACAATTGGCTCTTTAAAAACACCATCTCTAAAAACACAATAAAACATTTTTATAGTACATTCTTTAAAATCAACCAATTTTTCCCCAAGTTTCACATAAATGGTTTTCTCTGTTTTCTCTTCTTCCATACTCTCTATTCTTTTAATCCACTCTTTGGGTATTGCGTTCTTAGTGATTTCATATTTGTTTGTTATTTCCTGTTTACTGTAATCCTCCTTTGCCTCCTCCATAGCATCCACAATATATTGCATCGGTAAAAACCCCTCTTTAAACTCATACAGAACATCTCTCACTCTCGTTATCCCCACTTCCATCCATTTCTTCAAAAATATTTCTCTCTCTTGTGTTAAAATGTTGTTATTTAAGAACAGAGGTTGATTTAAAATGTTTTCTCTCCCTTGTGGATTGTACACAATTTTTGTTAAAAATTTTCCACAGGCAGTAAAAATTTCCCTATAAAACTCAGGTAATCCTTCTGTCATCCTAATTTTCGTTTTCATCCATAAAATTCCATCCCCCATGTTAAAATCCCCACATTTGTTTAAAAAATATTTCATTGTTTTTTTCCACTCAGTTTTGTTCTCTTCTTGTACGTATTTCTTAACAATTTTCATTCTCAAAGCTTTTTTTCTCTGTTCCACATCCATTAATCCCAAACCCCCCTTCTCTACCGCCCCTAAAATCGTGTTATGTGCTATCCTTGCTGGTTTCCCCTCCCATAAAAAGTCAAGAAAACATTTCTTCAACCTCTTTTCTGTCCACAAAGGCATCTCAGATACATATAAAACATACCAAAAGCTTAGAAACCATTAAAACATTCAATATTAAAACCTTCCCCTTCAAATTTAGTGTCCTCAATTTCCAAAAATGTAACCTTCTCTCTATCTCTGTTACCATTTCCTCCCACATGTCATCTCTTACTTTCTTCTCGTTCTTCCCCATTAAAATCCCTAAAATCCTAATTTCTTCCACTTCTTTAAAATTAAAACAATCCCTTAAAACCATAGCTTTACCAAATCTCATATATACTGTCTTATCCTCATTTACTTTACTACCAGATCCTTTACAATATTCTTTTACAACATTCATTACTGCTTTAACACTTTCTTTTCCTTTTACAATTATTGTTGTATCATCAGCATATTGAAAAACCTTCCCTTCAGCCTTATTTTCCTCAATTTCTATCCCTACTATTCCTTCTTTTTGTTTTATAGCTAATCCTAATGGTTCAGATACAAGTGAATACAATAACGCTGAAAGTGGACAGCCCTGTCTTATTGACCCATTACATTTTATCTTTGTTAGTGCGCCCTTATATAAAATCTCAATCCATTTAATAAAATTCTCCCCAAATCCAAAACTTCTTAAAACCTCAAATAAATACCCGTGCTCAACCCTATCAAAAGCTTTTTTAAAGTCAAGACTAATTACATATCCATCCTCATTTTTGTCCTTCATATACCATATTGTGTCTCTTATACTCATCGTTATGTCCGCTATATCTCTTCCTTTTACTCCATACGCTTGGTTTGTTTTAATTATACTTGGCATTACCTCTTTTAACCTGTTTGCTAAAACTTTTGCTAAAATCTTAAGATCTGTGTTCAACATCGTGATCGGTCTGTAGTTTTTTTTATTCTGCTTTTTCTCCTTTCCTTTTATATATCAGTTTCATTAACCCTATCCTTGTTCTTTCATTCATTTCTTCCTTTTCAAAAATTTCTTTAAAAACCTCATTTAAAATGTTTGTTAAAACTCCTTTAAAACATACATAAAATTCAGTTCCCAAACCATCTATTCCCGGACTTTTCTTTGTATTCAGTTGATTTATCGCTCTTTCAATCTCCTCTTCTCTGATTTCTTGGTCACACTCTTTTTTATCTTCCTCACTCACTTTAGCTTTTATCAGATTCAACAGTTTCTTTTTCTCCTTCTCTTCCACACCCCTTGCACTGAACAGATCCTCATAAAAATTCTTTATTTCTTCTAAAATCTTTTCATTCCCTTCTACAATTTCCCCATTCTTCCCTCTTATTTCTTTTATCGTTTCAGCTTTCCCTCTCTTTTTTTCCAAATCAAAAAAGAACTTTGTACATTTTTCTCCCTCCACCACATATTTTGCTTTGCTTCTTAACCTCGCCCCCTCATATTTCTTTTAGTTTTTCCTCCATTTCCTTTATCTTTTGTATGTCTTTATTGTCTTTATTCAATTCCATTTCTAAACTTTCTTTTATTTCTCTTTCTTTGTATCTTTTACATTTCTTGTATTAAACTACAATATTATTATTATTTGATTAAAAACTTTACGTTCTCCCACCATATTCTCTTATCCTCCTCATACATTCCATTTTACTTTTCTTTTTCTATAATTTCTTTAACCTTTAAAACATAAATATTCTTTATGATATTTCATTCTTTAAAATCTGTGTATTTAAAATCCATACTCCCGGCCCTCTTTGCACTTTCCAGTCCAACGTAAAAAATAAAAACTTGTGATCGCTAAAACTTGTGTCCTCATACTTTATCTTTTCAATAAAATTCTCCACATTTCTACTACATAAAACAAAGTCAATTCTGGTTTGGCATACAAACTGCCCCACTATTTGCCTCCTTGAAAATTCTTTTTTCTTTCCATTTCTTTCTCTCCACACATCTATCATATTATTTTCTTCCATTAATGATTTTAATTCTTTTCTCCCCGTATCAGTTTTAAAAACCATTCCTTCAGCCATATCGAGTTTACTAAAAACTGTTAAAATCCCCCATCATTATTATTTCTTTATATTTCTTTACAATATTTCTTAAAACATTAAAAAAATCCTTATTTTCCTTCTCCTCCACTGGTGCATGTACATTTACTAAAATCAAATCTCTTCCTTCATATTTTGTCTCAACTACCATACATTTTCCAATCTTGTCTTTATATACAATATTACTCACTTTAAAAACATCATTCTTCATTAAAAAAGCCACACCTCTCCCAAACCTCCCATCTCCATTATTATAAAAATACCTCCATCCCATCTCTTTTTATAATCATTCATTACGTTTTCTCTCCAGTTTGTTTCTTGTAGTGCAATTATGTCTTCCCTTTTACATTTTTCTTTTACTTTTTCAAATTTTCCTATGTCCAACAGTCCCCTTGCATTAAAAGTAACACAACTTAAAACCATTAAAAAAAAGAATAAAAATAAATACTTAAAAATCATTATTCATCATTTTCTCCCTCCAGGCCCCTTAACACATCATATCTGTTAGTCTTTGTCATAGTCTTTTTTCTTGCACTTTCCACGTTTGGTTTTACCTTCAATGCTCTTCTTCTTATTTGTCCTCTCCCACCTCTGTCTTTGTCCATGTTGTCCATCTTTATTTCTTCTTCACTGTCCGTTTCTTTATTTTGATCCATTTTTCCTTGTCCATCTCTCTCCACGTCATCCGATGTCTCCATTTCCTTCCATTGAGTGTTCTGCTCCATTGTTTGTTCATTATTATTAACGTTTTCTTTCTTTCTTTCTCCTTCCTCTCTGTTGCTCGTTCCCCCTTCCATTTCTTTTTGTTGTAGTCCTTCTTCCTCTTGTCCTTCATCCATTTGTTCTTCATCCTCGTTGTTTCCTTCATGCATCTGTCCGTCCACCTGTTCCTCCCTTCCTCCTTCCTCTCCCTCCATCCGACACTCACATTTATTTAAAGTTTCCTGACACTCCGGGCACCTTACCGCGTTACAGTCTCTGGTGAAATGTCCCCTTTCTTCGCACTTGTAGCACTTGAACTCAGGGCATTCTTTTAGCAGGTGATCTGGGCTCATGCACAGCCTACAGGTCTTCACCTGGTGGCTGTGCATCACCCTAAAGTACTGCGGCCCTTCTGCTGTTTCCAGCTTTGTGCTATAGGGCAATGATGCTACCTCTTTAGGGAACCTTACTTTCAGGAACCTTGTTCCATCCTCGATTTCGGTGCCCGGGTAGCATCTTCTTTTAATTTTTGTCATGGGATTAACTCCCCATCCTTCCAATTTTCCAATAATTTCTCTATCATCAAGGTAGACGGGCAGGTGCATGAAGGAAACAACATAGTCTCTATTTTGCAGTTTTTTTATTTCACAGTTCACCTCTTTTATTTTCAGTCCGTCAGTCAAATTATCACGTTTCCTCCTTTTCCATAGTCAGTTCAAACTCCTTTCCTTGCCTTGGCCTCAATGCCAGAATTTTCCCATTTCCGCATTTATCCGTCACTGCTTTAATAATATCCATAGCTCTGACCTCATTTACGTTCTCCACATTCACAATCACCGTCGCCTCCTTTAGATACTTCCTTCCATCAAACTTGTCTCTCGCGTCTCGTTTTCATCCGTTTTCTACTCCAGTCTCTTTCTACTCTAATCCAGTCCAGTGTTGTTTGCCATGCGTGTCTCTCCATCCAGTCCAGTGTCGTTTGCCATGCGTGTCTCTCCATCCAGTCTAGTGTCGCTTGCCATGCGTGTGTCGTTTGCCATGCGTGTCTCTCCATCCAGTCCAGTGTCGTTTGCCGATAATCCGTCCATTGTTTGTCAAAAAAAAGAAAGAAAGAAAGAAAAGAAAGAAGAAAGTTAACCACCCTCCAGCCAGCAAGATGCTGCTGTCAGGTGGTTTAAAAAACTAAAGAAACACAAAAAAACGATACTATACAACTATAATCCAGAAAAAAGGTACAAAAAAAACAAAAACAAAATGGTGGAGAGCCTTTCTCTCCCAACTGCAGCCAGTCACTTCCTGCAATGCTCACTAGCTCCCTCTAGCGTGCTGAGGGTGGTATGGCCATAAGCGAAAGCTGCCGCCAAGTTCAGGCTATTTAAGACATTCATACACTCTTTTTTTTTTTTTTTTATTTAGACAAAATGCTTACAGCACCATGCTTTTTTAAATTTATTTTTTCAATTAAAATTGAAAACTCATAACATGAATTAATTATAATTACATTAAATTTCCATTTGAACATACATTTCATAATTTGTTTACATTAACAAAATACAAAAAATACAAGCTTTAAAGTAATACATCAATTTAAAAAAAAACTTTACATGCCTCTTACATTTGCAACTTTCTTTTTAAACTATCTATTTCCTGTCACTTCTATCCTATTCTTTTGTAACACCTCCTCCACTTGTTTTGTAAATATTTTGTAAAACATCATCTCTTTCTTTTCCATTTTAAAATAATTCCACAGTTAAGATATATTCTTCAACCATTTGCTTAATCTCCACAGATCCAATACACACCCTCTTCTCTTTCCTATATTTCTCCTTTTCCATATAGCACTTTTCGCTAAAACCAATAACAAATCTATCACTTTTTTATTCTTGCATGTTTCCTTCACTCCCAGAATTAACATTTGATTCCAGTCACTCTCTTCTCTTCCATCTCTTAAACTCTTAATCATTCCCTTTAGCTTTTGAAAAAATGTTTCCAATTTTTCACAGAATAAAAACAAGTGCAGAATACCTTCATCCTGTGTTTTGCATATTTTACAAATGGCATCACTTTCTTTCCCCATTATACAAAGCCTCATTTCTGTAAATATCACATTTTGTCTAATAAAATAGTCTAGACACTCCAATTCTGCACTTAAAATTCCACTTCTTGTTTTCTTCCAAATGTCATTTTCTTCAATTCCATTTAAATGTCTCAACCACATTTGATTTGCTTTGGGTTTTTTAAAAATATATTTTTTAAAACATTGATAAAACATCCTTACATTACACAATTTCAAATCCACCATTTTGTCTTCCATTTTCATATGCACATCTACTTTCCTTTCTGTTTCTTCTCTTTTTTGAATTTCTTTTAACCATTCTTTAGGTATTGCACTTTTAACTTCCTCATATTGTTTTTCCAGACTACTCATACTATTGGTATAACAGATAACAGATGGTAAGTGAAGCAGTCTTAGTAGACCACCACGACGCCGGGAGCCCAGGATCTCCTTGACCTCGTATGCTGCACCGTCTTCCAGGATGATTGGAAGGGGGGGCTCCGGGGTATCGCCAGGCTCTGTGGAGACATGAACAGAAGGATGGTGAGGGGATGGTCAGGAGGGACACATGGAATGTGGGATGAATACGTAAGTGAGGTGGGAGCTGGAGTTTGTAGGTAACAGGGTTGATCCGTTGGATGATGGGGAAGGGGCCAATGAACCTGGGATTCAACTTCCGGCATGGCAGACGCAGCCTGATGTCTCGTGTTGACAGCCAGACCTTCTGCCCAGGTTGGTAGGAGGGAGTCTTGGAGCGGCGAAGGTCTGCTGTCATTCTGCGTCTGCGAAGAGCCCGTTGGAGTTGATGGTGTGCTGAGTCCCAGACCCTCTCACTCTCCCGGAACCAGTAATCTACTGCAGGGATGTCAGAGGGATCCCCCGACCAGGGGAACAGAGGGGGTTGGTAACCGAATACGCACTGAAAGGGAGTGAGTCCGGTGGCAGGTTGATGCAACGAGTTCTGGGCGTACTCGGCCCAACCCAGGAACTGGCTCCAGGAGTCCTGGTGGCCGTGACAGAAGTACGGAGGAAGCGGCCGATCTCCTGGATCTTGTGTTCCGTCTGCCCATTCGACTGGGGATGGTAACCCGAGGAGAGGCTGACGGTCACACCTAGGAGAGTGAAGAAAGCTTTCCAGACTCTTGAAATGAACTGAGGACCTCTGTCAGATACGATGTCTTCGGGAATGCCGTAATAACGGAATATGTAGTTAGACATCAATTCAGCAGTTTCCATCGCAGTGGGTAAACCTCTCAGAGGGAGCAGGCGGCAGGCTTTGGAGAATCGGTCTACAACCACTAGGATGCAGGTACAATTGTTGGAGACAGGGAGGTCGGAAATGAAATCCACTCCTAGGTGTGACCAGGGACGGTTAGGAATGGGCAGAGGATGGAGCTTGCCGGCGGGAAGATGACGAGGGCTTTTGAACATGGCACACTCCTGGCATCCCTGCACGTACCTTCTGACGTCCGATGCCATATTGGGCCACCAGAAGCGCTGTTTGAGCAGCGAGAGGGTTTCATTGACCCCGGGGTGGCCAGTGCCCAGAGAGGTGTGGGAGGAGTGGATGAGTGGAGTGCGCTGGGACCGAGTGAGGTATTGCAAGCCAGGTGGACAGCCCGGCGGAACATTGGGGGAGGCATTGGAGGAGGGCAGAGTCTCTTCTGACCAGACGATTGGGCTCACAAACAATTTACCAGGCAAGATGGGCTCGGAATCCTCGATCTTCTCCTCTGGGCTGTAAATGTGGGAGAGGGCATCCGCCTTGACGTTCTTGGGACCTGGTCGATAGGAAATCGTGAAATTAAACCTGGTGAAGAATAATGCCCATCGTGCCTGGCGGGGGTTCAGCCTCTTAGCATCTCGAAGATACTCTAGGTTTTTGTGGTCTGTCAAGACAAGGAAGGGATGTTGAGCGCCCTCTAACCAATGCCTCCATTCTTCAAGGGCGAAATTGATTGCCAGGAGTTCCCTGTTCCCGATGTCGTAGTTGACTTCCGCCAGGCTGAGCTTGCGGGAGAAGGCGGCACATGGGTGAAGTTTACTGGGGTTCCCCTGCTGCTGGGACAAGACTGCTCCCACTCTGGTGGTCGAGGCATCCACCTCCACGACGAAGGGCAGATCCGGATTGGGATGGACAAGGAGGGGAGCGGTGGTGAAGGCGGTCTTGAGGGCCTCAAAAGCTTCCGTGGCAGCTGGTGACCAGGACAGAGACTTGGGCTTGTGACGTAGGAGAGTTGTGAGTGGACTGGCGAGTGAGCTGTAACCTTGGATGAACCGGCGATAGAAATTGGCAAAACCTAAAAATCTTTGGAGTTCCTTGATGGAAGTGGGAATGGGCCAGGACCGGATGGCGTTCACCTTCCCCTTGTCAATCCGGATGCCACTGCAGTCGATGTTGTATCCAAGGAACTGCACTGAGGACTGATGGAAGGAACATTTCTCGGCTTTCAGGAACAGATGGAATTTCCTCAGGCGTTTCAGGACCTCCGCAACGTGGTGGCGATGTTCGGCCAGGCTCCGGGAGTAGATCAGGATGTCATCAATGTAGACTAGCACGAATCTATGAAGGAACTCCCGGAGCACCTCATGGATGAAATCCTGGAATATGGAGGGGGCGCTGGCCAATCCATATGGCATTACGAGATATTCATAGTGGCCAGTAGGGGTCACAAAGGCGGTCTTCCATTCGTCCCCCTCACGTATCCGGATGAGGTTATACGCGCTGCGGAGGTCCAACTTGGTAAACACAGTGGCACCACGGAGATGTTCCAGCGCAGCGGGGACAAGAGGAAGGGGATAGCGGAACTTGACAGTGATCTTGTTGAGGGAACGGTAATTGATTGCAGCAGGGGAAGTAGACGGTCGGATATAACCTTGTTCCAGGGCCTCCTTGATGTACTCTTCCATGGCCTTCTCCTCCGGAAGTGACAGAGGGTAGATCTTACCGTGGGGCACTGGCTCACCCGGAAGGAGGTCGATAGCGCAGTCCCATGGTCGGTGTGGAGGCAGCTTGGAGGCTCGTTTGGGGCAGAACACGTTGCTGAA
Source organism: Coreius guichenoti (assembly GCA_039654105.1). Lineage (NCBI taxonomy): Eukaryota > Metazoa > Chordata > Actinopteri > Cypriniformes > Gobionidae > Coreius > Coreius guichenoti. Next base: position 3,559,110 of record CM077174.1, on the reverse strand, counting down.
GGGGGCGTAGCAAGGAGGAACTTCCACGGAGTGTTTCTCTACAGGGCTTTCGATGGACGTGGTACAAACAGACAGGACTTGGGAACACGGAGGGACAGGAAGAGCAGGGAAACAATGCGGGAAACAGCTGTCGCCCCACTTCAGGACTTCTCCCGTCTTCCACGATATGATGGGGTTGGGCTGCTCCAACCATGGGCGCCCTAAAATGAAGTCAGCGGTGGATTCCTCCAGAACCAGCAGATGTTGTTGCTCCACATGAAGGAGACCCACTTGGATGGTAACGGGACCTACCGAGGAGTGGACTTGACGACGACTTAGAGGTCTTCCGATTACGGAGTGGATTTGGTAGACCGCCGGAGTGGCTGACGTCCGGAGCTTGAGCTGGCGGCAGAGGGTACCCGAGATGAAGTTACCGGCTGACCCTGAGTCGATGAGAGCATTGACTGGAAGAGAAACACCGGCAGCAGTAAGGTTTACTATTGTGGTGAGTGGTTGCATCTTACTCAATGAGGGGATAATGGCACTCACCATAGGACGAGGAGGACGAATGGGGCATTCCGTAATGAAGTGCCCTGCCGATCCACAATATAAACACAAGTTCAGGGGCAGCCGCCTCTGCCGCTCAGTCATCGTCAACCGGGAATTCTCCATTTGCATGGGTTCGTGGGCTGGTTCTGAAGGGCTGACAGGCTCTGGTTGACGGAGGACTGGGGAAAATAGTGGCTGGCCCTGGTGTTCTTCTATACACGACTGCATACGAGTGGCGAAATGGATGGACAGCTGGATAAAACGTTCACGCCTGATGGTATCCTCGTATGCAGCGAGATGCAACCGCACTCGGGGATCCAACCCCTGCCGGTAAGTCGTCAGCAGGGACCGTTCGTTCCATCCACTGGCAGCAGTGAGAGTTCTAAATTGAAGGGCATACTCATTTACAGACTTCGTTCCTTGTTTTAGATGGTACAGTTGCTCACTGATCCCATGTTGGCTTCCCGAAAACCTCCTTGAAGTGAGAAGTAAAACTGGAGAGAGACTGAGTAATTGGGTTGTCCTGGGACCAGAGAGTCTCTGCCCAACGAAGCGCTTGGCCAGTTAACTGGGAGATAATAAATGCTACCTTAGCGCGATCATTAGGAAATAGGTGCGGTTGCATCTCCAGGACCAGCGAGCATTGAAGGAGAAATCCGTTGCAATCCTCCGCCGAACCAGAGAAGGGCGCCGGTTTGGCCATGGGACTGGCATACACCGGTGGCGAAGGAGCGGTGTTGTTTGCGGAAGTGCACGCTGGTGAAGGTGCAGGTGCAGGCGGGCTTGGGGTGAGAGCTCGTCGAGCTCCTGGAAGGGATCCGGAGTGCTCATCTGGTGCTCTGCGATGGGGTCCGGTCTTCTGTTACAAACAGGCTGACACGGAGAACAGATGGTAAGTGAAGCAGTCTTTATTAAGCAACCAGAGGCAAACGGGGCAGGTGAGTGAATAGCAGAGGTGAGCAGAGGAATGTAGCAGATAACTGGAGGATACTGAACTCTTGTCGTTGTAGATAGTGCGGGGTAACTCAAAGGGAGGAGACACAGGAGACACGGAGACTAGGAGACAGGACACGGAGAACACTGGAGACTTGGAGGAGCGTGAAACAGGTAAGCGTGAAACAGGTAAGTATCACCGGGGAGTCCTTGAGGTAAGCAGTAGCAAAGCTATGTGCAAACGAGACCGGACAGTGACTGAATGAATGTGTGGGCTTAAGTGCTGATGGTGATTGCCGGTGATGATGACGTGCAGGTGTGTGTGATCAGTACTCTGGTGATGGAGTGCGCTGTGATTGGGAGAGGGTGGAGCCTGGCGTGCTTGTAACAACTATATTCTTCTTTTTCTTCTTCCATAGCGTATATGATCACTTGTAATGGCAAAAATCCATATTTAAATTCATACAACACATCTTTGACTTGTCTTATTCCTACTTCCCACCATTTCTTAAAAAAGATTTCTTTCCTATTAAGCACAATGTTCTTGTTTAAGAAAATGGGCTGATTAAGAACCATTTCTCTTCCAATTGGTTTAAAATCAATCTCCTGGAGAAAAAAAGCCCCAAGCAATTAAAACTTCTTTATAAAAATTTGGTATCCCCTCCAGCATCCAGTTTTTTAATTTCATCCATAGAATGTTATCATTTAAAAATACATTCCCACATTTTGCTAAAAAATGTTTCATTGTACTTTAATATAAATATTTGTAAATATTTTTTAACCACTTTCACTCTCATACTTTTTTTTTTGTTCTACATCAACAAGTCCCAACCCTCCCTCTTCTGGCTTTCCAATGAGTGTGTGATATGCTATTCTTGGGGGTTTTTTTTATCCCATATAAAATCCATAAAATGTTCTTTTACTCTTTTATCTACCCATTTTGGCACTGAAACCACTGATAAAATGTACCACATTTTGGTTAACATTAAAGCATTCACTATTAAAATTTTCCCTTTCAAATTCAAAATTCTTCTTTCCCAAAAATTCAATCTATTTTTCATTGCTCCTATGACCTCTTCCCACATTCTATCTGTTGTACTCTTCTCATCTTTGCCTGACGTTACTCCTAAAATCTTCATTTCTTGAACCTCTGTAAAACCCAAAACCTCTTTTAAATCAGACACTTCTCCAAATCTTATATAAACAGTTTTTTCCTCATTTACTTTTGCTCCTGTACCTTTACAAAACCTTGTCACCCTTTCCATTACATTTTCAACACTTTTATAATCTTCCACAGTTAGTGTCGTGTCATCTGCATATTGGAATACTTTTCTTTCTTCTTGATCCTCCCAGATTTGTATCCCTTTTATTTCTTTATCTTTTTTAATTAACATCCCTAGTGGTTCTGCTATCAGCGTGTATAGCTGTGCTGATAATGGACATCCTTGTCTTATGGATCTTGTGATTTGAAAAGATTTGAAAAAACCATTACATTTCACTCTTGTCATTATATTTCTATATAAAATCTTTAACCACTCTTTAAAAGTCTCCCCAAACCCAAAATGTTCTAAAATCGCAAATAAAAAGTCATGTTCCACTCTGTCGAAAGCTTTCTCGAAGTCTAAACTGATTATATATCCTTTCCTTTTATTTTCTTTTAAAATGCATAAAAGGAACAAAGTTAATTTTAAATGAAGTAAAGACATTTTATGAAGAGTTGTTTAGAGAGGAGGGGATAGAAGAGGAGAACAAAAATTACTTACTGCAACATATCAAAGCGAGAGTAGAAGAAGAAGACAAAAGAGACTGTGATGAGGAAATAAAGGAAGAAGAGATAATACAAGCGATAGAAAGTTTAAATTGATTGCAGCAGGGGAAGTAGACGGTCGGATATAACCTTGTTCCAGGGCCTCCTTGATGTACTCTTCCATGGCCTTCTCCTCCGGAAGTGACAGAGGGTAGATCTTACCGTGGGGCACTGGCTCACCCGGAAGGAGGTCGATAGCGCAGTCCCATGGTCGGTGTGGAGGCAGCTTGGAGGCTCGTTTGGGGCAGAACACGTTGCTGAAGGGGGCGTAGCAAGGAGGAACTTCCACGGAGTGTTTCTCTACAGGGCTTTCGATGGACGTGGTACAAACAGACAGGACTTGGGAACACGGAGGGACAGGAAGAGCAGGGAAACAATGCGGGAAACAGCTGTCGCCCCACTTCAGGACTTCTCCCGTCTTCCACGATATGATGGGGTTGGGCTGCTCCAACCATGGGCGCCCTAAAATGAAGTCAGCGGTGGATTCCTCCAGAACCAGCAGATGTTGTTGCTCCACATGAAGGAGACCCACTTGGATGGTAACGGGACCTACCGAGGAGTGGACTTGACGACGACTTAGAGGTCTTCCGATTACGGAGTGGATTTGGTAGACCGCCGGAGTGGCTGACGTCCGGAGCTTGAGCTGGCGGCAGAGGGTACCCGAGATGAAGTTACCGGCTGACCCTGAGTCGATGAGAGCATTGACTGGAAGAGAAACACCGGCAGCAGTAAGGTTTACTATTGTGGTGAGTGGTTGCATCTTACTCAATGAGGGGATAATGGCACTCACCATAGGACGAGGAGGACGAATGGGGCATTCCGTAATGAAGTGCCCTGCCGATCCACAATATAAACACAAGTTCAGGGGCAGCCGCCTCTGCCGCTCAGTCATCGTCAACCGGGAATTCTCCATTTGCATGGGTTCGTGGGCTGGTTCTGAAGGGCTGACAGGCTCTGGTTGACGGAGGACTGGGGAAAATAGTGGCTGGCCCTGGTGTTCTTCTATACACGACTGCATACGAGTGGCGAAATGGATGGACAGCTGGATAAAACGTTCACGCCTGATGGTATCCTCGTATGCAGCGAGATGCAACCGCACTCGGGGATCCAACCCCTGCCGGTAAGTCGTCAGCAGGGACCGTTCGTTCCATCCACTGGCAGCAGTGAGAGTTCTAAATTGAAGGGCATACTCATTTACAGACTTCGTTCCTTGTTTTAGATGGTACAGTTGCTCACTGATCCCATGTTGGCTTCCCGAAAACCTCCTTGAAGTGAGAAGTAAAACTGGAGAGAGACTGAGTAATTGGGTTGTCCTGGGACCAGAGAGTCTCTGCCCAACGAAGCGCTTGGCCAGTTAACTGGGAGATAATAAATGCTACCTTAGCGCGATCATTAGGAAATAGGTGCGGTTGCATCTCCAGGACCAGCGAGCATTGAAGGAGAAATCCGTTGCAATCCTCCGCCGAACCAGAGAAGGGCGCCGGTTTGGCCATGGGACTGGCATACACCGGTGGCGAAGGAGCGGTGTTGTTTGCGGAAGTGCACGCTGGTGAAGGTGCAGGTGCAGGCGGGCTTGGGGTGAGAGCTCGTCGAGCTCCTGGAAGGGATCCGGAGTGCTCATCTGGTGCTCTGCGATGGGGTCCGGTCTTCTGTTACAAACAGGCTGACACGGAGAACAGATGGTAAGTGAAGCAGTCTTTATTAAGCAACCAGAGGCAAACGGGGCAGGTGAGTGAATAGCAGAGGTGAGCAGAGGAATGTAGCAGATAACTGGAGGATACTGAACTCTTGTCGTTGTAGATAGTGCGGGGTAACTCAAAGGGAGGAGACACAGGAGACACGGAGACTAGGAGACAGGACACGGAGAACACTGGAGACTTGGAGGAGCGTGAAACAGGTAAGCGTGAAACAGGTAAGTATCACCGGGGAGTCCTTGAGGTAAGCAGTAGCAAAGCTATGTGCAAACGAGACCGGACAGTGACTGAATGAATGTGTGGGCTTAAGTGCTGATGGTGATTGCCGGTGATGATGACGTGCAGGTGTGTGTGATCAGTACTCTGGTGATGGAGTGCGCTGTGATTGGGAGAGGGTGGAGCCTGGCGTGCTTGTAACAACTATATTCTTCTTTTTCTTCTTCCATAGCGTATATGATCACTTGTAATGGCAAAAATCCATATTTAAATTCATACAACACATCTTTGACTTGTCTTATTCCTACTTCCCACCATTTCTTAAAAAAGATTTCTTTCCTATTAAGCACAATGTTCTTGTTTAAGAAAATGGGCTGATTAAGAACCATTTCTCTTCCAATTGGTTTAAAATCAATCTCCTGGAGAAAAAAAGCCCCAAGCAATTAAAACTTCTTTATAAAAATTTGGTATCCCCTCCAGCATCCAGTTTTTTAATTTCATCCATAGAATGTTATCATTTAAAAATACATTCCCACATTTTGCTAAAAAATGTTTCATTGTACTTTAATATAAATATTTGTAAATATTTTTTAACCACTTTCACTCTCATACTTTTTTTTTTGTTCTACATCAACAAGTCCCAACCCTCCCTCTTCTGGCTTTCCAATGAGTGTGTGATATGCTATTCTTGGGGGTTTTTTTTATCCCATATAAAATCCATAAAATGTTCTTTTACTCTTTTATCTACCCATTTTGGCACTGAAACCACTGATAAAATGTACCACATTTTGGTTAACATTAAAGCATTCACTATTAAAATTTTCCCTTTCAAATTCAAAATTCTTCTTTCCCAAAAATTCAATCTATTTTTCATTGCTCCTATGACCTCTTCCCACATTCTATCTGTTGTACTCTTCTCATCTTTGCCTGACGTTACTCCTAAAATCTTCATTTCTTGAACCTCTGTAAAACCCAAAACCTCTTTTAAATCAGACACTTCTCCAAATCTTATATAAACAGTTTTTTCCTCATTTACTTTTGCTCCTGTACCTTTACAAAACCTTGTCACCCTTTCCATTACATTTTCAACACTTTTATAATCTTCCACAGTTAGTGTCGTGTCATCTGCATATTGGAATACTTTTCTTTCTTCTTGATCCTCCCAGATTTGTATCCCTTTTATTTCTTTATCTTTTTTAATTAACATCCCTAGTGGTTCTGCTATCAGCGTGTATAGCTGTGCTGATAATGGACATCCTTGTCTTATGGATCTTGTGATTTGAAAAGATTTGAAAAAACCATTACATTTCACTCTTGTCATTATATTTCTATATAAAATCTTTAACCACTCTTTAAAAGTCTCCCCAAACCCAAAATGTTCTAAAATCGCAAATAAAAAGTCATGTTCCACTCTGTCGAAAGCTTTCTCGAAGTCTAAACTGATTATATATCCTTTCCTTTTATTTTCTTTTAAAATGCTCATTATATCTTGTATGCTACTTGTTGTATCTGCAATATCCCTCCCTGTCACCCCATAAGCTTGGTTTGTCTCAATTATTTTTGGTAAAACATTCTTCAATCTATTCGATAAAATCTTAGCTAAAATCTTCAAATCTCCATTCAGCATTGTAATCGGTCTATAGTTCTTCAAACTCTTTTGATCACCTTTTCTTTTATAAATCAACTTCATTAGTCCCATGCTCATTCATTGATCTAGCTCTTTTATCTTAAATATTTCATCATACACTTCTTATAGGATCTTACTTATTTCCTTTTTGAAAATCTTATAAAATTCATTCCCTATTCCATCTATTCCTGGACTTTTTTTATTTTTAAACTTTCTATCGCTTGTATTATCTCTTCTTCCTTTATTTCCTCATCACAGTCTCTTTTGTCTTCTTCTTCTACTCTCGCTTTGATATGTTGCAGTAAGTAATTTTTGTTCTCCTCTTCTATCCCCTCCTCTCTAAACAACTCTTCATAAAATGTCTTTACTTCATTTAAAATTAACTTTGTTCCTTTTATGCATTCTTCATCTTTATTTTTTAGTTCTTTTATTGTTTCTGCTCTTCCCTTTCTTCTTTCTAGGTCAAAGACAAATTTAGTACATTTTTCCCCTTCTATTGTGTATTTAGCTTTACTCCTTAGTCTTGCCCCTTGACATTTTTCTTCTTCTGTTTTCTTAAGCTTCTCTTCTAAGTCTATTATTTTTTGAATGTCCATTTCTTTTTCCTTTGTTTCTTTTCTTAAACTGTCTCTAATTCCCTGTTCTTTGGCATTTTTGGCTTTTCTCATACCTTTACTGCATTTAATTGAAAACTTCTTTATTTCATATTTTACATTTTCCCACCATATTCGTTTATCCTCCAAATACATCCCATTCTTCTTTTCATGCTCCATTAAATCATATATTCCTAATTTGTAATTCTCATCTTTTAAAATTTTATAAAATTTAAAATCCACACCCCTGGTCCTTTATCCTCCTTATTAAAATCTATGTTCCACCTTATCATCTTGTGATCGCTAAACCCAGTGTCCTTGTAAACAATATCTTCTATAAAATAATCTATATCCCTTGTACTTATAATAAAATCAATTCTCGTTTGATTCAAAAAGTTACCAACCAAACTCCTTCTAGTAAATTCTCTTTTGTTTTCATTTCTCTCCCTCCACACATCAGTCATATTTCTTTCTTCCATTAAAGATGCCAGCTCTTTTCTTCCCATGTCTGTTCTAAAAACCATTCCTTCTGCCATATCTCTTTTGCTAAACACAGTGTTAAAATCCCCTACTAGTATTACTGACTTCCATTATACCTCTAATGTGTTCAAAAAACGCCTTTTTTTTCTCTCTTCTGTTGGTGCATGAACATTCATTAATATAAACTCTTTTCCCCCTTGACTTATTTCAACAGCATTACATTTCCCTTTTCCATCATTATATATTTCTTTCACTTTGCAGTCAACCTCATTTCTTATTAAAATTGCCACTCCCCTTCCTAACTTTCCATCTCCATTACTATAAAACATTTCACCACTCCATATCTTTTTAAAATTGTCAATTACATAATTTTTCCAGTTAGTTTCCTGAAATACAATAATGTCTTCTGTCTTGCATAATTCTAAAGTCATTTTTAGTTTGTTCATATTCATTAATCCTCTTGCATTCCAACATACCACATTTAAAACCATACTGTACAAAAATAAATAATTAAAACCATTCATTCTTGCTTTTCTCCTCCGTCTTCCCTTCCCTCAAATGAATTATCTAATTGTTTTTGTCTTTTTCTTTTTGCCAGTTCTAAATTAGGTGTTACCTTTTGTTGTTTTCTTCGTGGCATTATTCCCAGTCCTCTGTCCTTTTGTGCCTCTGTTTGGTTCTCCTTTCCTTCATCTCTTGTCCATTTTACTTCATTCAGTTCATCTCCCCTTAAAAGTGTTTCTTCTGTTGATTTATCTTCCTCCATTCTTTCCTCCTGATCTCCTCCTTCCTGTTGCTTCTTTTTTTTCTTGTTCTTTACCAGTCCCTGGTCTCTCTCCTCCTGTTATCTCGTACTGTTCTTCCTTTTCAGTTGTTTCTTGGGTTTCTGTAGTGTCGTTATGCATCTGCCCGTTCATTTGCTTCTCCTCCTCTTCCTCGTTGTTCTGCTTCCAGCATTCACATTTGATTAGTGTTTTAAAACAATCTGGGTACTTCACTCCATTGCATTCCCATGCAAAGTGGCCATGCTCTTCACATTTGCGACATTTAAAATCTGGACAGTCTTTAAGGATATGCTCCGGGCTCATACACAACCGGCAGGTTTTAACCTGCTTATTGTGTATCATTTGAAAATGCTGAGTTCCTTCTGCTGTCTCAAACCGCGCACTGTATGGGAGTGACGCCACCTCTCTAGGGAATTTAGCTTTAATGAACCTTGTGCCATCTTCAATATCCGTACCTGGATAGCATCTCCTCTTCACAGCTGAGACGGGGATAACTCCCCACCCCTCCAGTTTTGTTATGATGTCGTCGTCTTCCAGATAAACGGGTAGATGCATAAATGACACCACATACTCCCTGTCTTCCAACTTCTTCACTTCACATAATTGTCCATTAATATCCAGTCCATTTAACAGTTCCTCACATAAATCCTCCTTTTCCATTGTTACCTCGTATTGTTTCTGTTGTTTTGGGCGCACTGGCAAAATTCCTCCCACTCCAATTTTCTTCGTTATTGCTTTGATGATATTCTCTGCATTGCCATCTCTTATTTCACTCACATCAATAGTTATTGTTGCCTCCTTCTTGTATAGTCTTTTTGTGTTGCTTATGATCTTTTCTCGTTGTCTTGATTCAATCCTTTGTTCTTTTGCCATCTCTGTTTCTGCCGCCATTTCCATGTTGATGCCGAGTAGTCAGTCCGTTTCACTCATTCTAACGGAAAAACAACAAACACAAACCACTTCCCAGACAGCACGCGGCTGGTGGTTGGTGGTTTAAAACAAAAAACGAAGACTATACTACAATAAAAATTTTCACCAAACTTTTAAACAAACAAAAACTAAAACAAAAACACTGAGAGCCTCTCAGTTATAGCAGACACAACACTTCCTGATTTGCTCAACAGCGCCCTCAGGGTGGTATGGCCGTAAGCGAAAGCTGCCGCCAAGAGCGGGCTATTTAAAATGTTAGTACACTATTGAAGTAAAACAAAAATGCTTACAGCACCTGGTATTCCCAGGCGGTCTCCCATCCAAGTACTAACCAGGCCCGACACTGCTTAGCTTCCGAGATCAGACGAGATCGGGCATGCTTTTTTTTTTTTTTTTTTATTAAGAAATTTCAATCAATAAAATACAATAAAAAATGCAATAAAAATACAGTTTTTCTTATACAATCACCTTTACACCACATTTCACATATTTACATACATCATATATCATACATTTTCAAACATTAGTTCAGAAATCCCCTTCACTCCCCGGCAGCTTCCACATTGAATCTTTTAAAACACCACAAACGTTAGGCATGAAAACACGATAAAAAGCATCCAACATATTTTCACATTTAAAATACACATATAGTCTCTCCATGTACACTTCTGTTTTTCTTTTAAACACAGTCCAAACATCCAACACTATTTTTTCCTTCTTGGCCACAATTCTTCTCTCCCATATTGCACTTTTCATTAACATTACCCACAGATTTATAAACTTTTTGTTTTGACACTTCTTTTCCCAACCAAACATAACCACTCTGCTCCAGTCCATTACATTTTCATCCCACTCCACAGTCAAATCTTTAATCACACATTTACATTTCCTTAAAAAATCGCCCAATTCTTTACAATATAAAAACATGTAAAATCCCCTCTTCCTTTTCCTGGCACACTTTACACATTGCACTTTGTTCTAAATAAACTCATTAAAAACCACTTTATGTCTTATAAAATACTCCAAACATTCCTATTTTGTTTCCACACATCTCTCCCTCATGTTCCTCCATATACACTCTTCTTTTAAATCTTTAAATTTTCCCACCCAGTACTTATTTACAATTGGCTCTTTAAAAACACCATCTCTAAAAACACAATAAAACATTTTTACAGTACGTTCTTTAAAATCATACAATTTTTCTCCAAGTTTCACATAAATGGTTTTCTCTGTTTTCTCTTCTTCCATACTCTCTATTCTTTTAATCCACTCTTTTGGGTATTGCATTTTTAATGATTTCATATTTGTTTGTTATTTCTTGTTTACTGTATTCTTCTTTTGCCTCTTCCATTGCATCCACAATATATTGCATCGGTAAAAACCCCTCTTTAAACTCATACAGAACATCTCTCACTCTCGTTATCCCCACTTCCATCCATTTCTTAAAAAATATTTCTTTCTCTTGTTTTAAAATGTTGTTATTTAAGAACAGAGGTTGATTTAAAATGTTTTCTCTCCCTTGTGGATTGTACTCGATTTTTGTTAAAAGTTTTCCCCAGGCACTAAAAATTTCTCTATAAAACTCAGGCAATCCTTCTGTCATCCAAATTTTCGTTTTCATCCATAAAATTCCATCCCCCATGTTAAAATCCCCACATTTGTTTAAAAAATATTTCATTGTTTTTTTCCACTCAGTTTTGTTCTTCTCTTGTAGGTATTTCTTAACATCCATTAATCCCAAACCTCCCTTCTCTACCACCCCTAAAATCGTGTTATGTGCTATCCTTGCTGGTTTCCCCTCCCATAAAAGAAAACATTTCTTCAACCTCTTTTCCGTCCACAAAGGCATCTCAGATACATATATACACATACCAAAGCTTAGAAACCATTAAAACATTCAACATTAAAACCTTCCCCTTCAAATTTAGTGTCCTCAATTTCCAAAAATTTAACCTTCTCTCTATCTCTGTTACTAGTTCCTCCCACGTCATCTCTTACTTTCTTGTCGTTCTTCCCCATTAAAATCCTCATTTCTTCCACTTCTTTAAAATTAAAACAATCCCTTAAAACCATAGCTTTACCAAATCTCATATATACCGTCTTATCCTCATTTACTTTACTACCAGATCCTTTACAATATTCTTTTACAACATTCATTACTGCTTTAACACTTTCTTTTCCTTTTACAATTATTGTTGTATCATCAGCATATTGAAAAACTTTCCCTTCAGCCTTATTTTCCTCAATTTCTATCCCTACTATTCCTTCTTTTTGTTTTATAGCCAATCCTAACGGTTCCGATACAAGTGAATACAACAACCCTGTCTTATTGATCTGGTGATTTTAAAACAATCTGTTAAAAACCCATTACATTTTATCTTTGTTAGTGCGCCCTTATATAAAATCTCGATCCATTAAATAAAATTCTCCCCAAAACCAAAACTCCTTAAAACCTCAAATAAATACCCGTGCTCAACCCTATCAAAAGCTTTTTCGAAATCCAAACTAATTACATATCCATCTCAATTTTTCTCCTTCATATACCATATTGTGTCTCTTATACTCATCGTTATGTCCGCTATATCTCTTCCTTTTACTCCATACGCTTGGTTTGTTTTAATTATACTTGGCATTACCTCTTTTAACCTGTTTGCTAAAACTTTTGCTAAAATCTTAAGATCTGTGTTCAACATCGTGATCGGTCTGTAGTTTTTTAATTCTGCTTTTTCTCCTTTCCTTTTATATATCAGTTTCATTAACCCTATCCTTGTTCTTTCATTCATTTCTTCCTTTTCAAAAATTTCTTTAAAAACCTCATTTAAAATGTTTGTTAAAACTCCTTTAAAACATACATAAAATTCAGTTCCCAAACCATCTATTCCCGGACTTTTCTTTGTATTCAGTTGATTTATCGCTCTTTCAATCTCCTCTTCTCTGATTTCTTGGTCACACTCTTTTTTATCTTCCTCACTCACTTTAGCTTTTATCAGATTCAACAGTTTCTTTTTCTCCTTCTCTTCCACACCCCTTGCACTGAACAGATCCTCATAAAAATTCTTTATTTCTTCTAAAATCTTTTCATTCCCTTCTACAATTTCCCCATTCTTCCCTCTTATTTCTTTTATCGTTTCAGCTTTCCCTCTCTTTTTTCCAAATCAGAAAAAGAATTTTGTACATTTTTCTCCCTCCACCACATATTTTGCTTTGCTTCTTAACCTCGCCCCCTCATATTCTTTTTCTTCTATTTCTTTCAGTTTGTCCTCCATTTCCTTTATCTTTTGTATGTCTTTATTGTCTTTATTCAATTCCATTTCTAATTTAATTCTCTGAATCTTTTACATTTCTGTATTAAACTACAATACTTGATCGAGAATTTCTTGATTATAAACTTTACGTTCTCCCACCATATTCTCTTATCCTCTTCATACATTCCATTTTCCTTTTCTTTTTCTATAATTTCTTTAACCTTTGAAACATAGTCTTCATTCTTTAAAATCTGTGTATTTAAAATCCATACTCCCGGCCCTCTTTGCACTTTACTCCAGTCCAATGTAAAAAAACTTGTGTCCTCATACTTTATCTTTTCAATAAAATTCTCCACATTTCTAATACATAAAACAAAGTCAATTCTGGTTTGGCATACAAACTGCCCCACTATTCGCCTCCTTGAAAATTATTTTTTCTTTCCACTTCTTTCTCTCCACACATCTATCATATTATTTTCTTTCATTAATGCTTTTAATTCTTTTCTCCCCGTTTCAGTTTTAAAAACCATTCTTTCAGCCATATTTAGTTTATTAAAAACTGTGTTAAAATCCCCCATCATTATTATTTCTTTATATTTCTTTACAATATTTCTTCAAAATTTCTCACTCTCTCTCTCTGTCGCTCCTTCCCCTCCCCCTATCTCTCACTCTCTCAGGCTCACTCTCTGTGCAGGCAACAGGAAATGTCATTCTTTACACTGTGATTAACTCCTCATTGAGATTCAACCAGAACAACATCATATTTGGTTAGTCTAATCTTAAGGTCTTGGTGATGTTAAATTGTGAAGATCTTCAGTTTTCGCTGAAGGACGTGTCTGTCGTGGCCTGACAAAATCTGATGTTTCGCCATGAAAGAGGAAGCCGATTCTGTCCGATCTGCCCCAAACTTCACATGTTTGACAATAGTCCTGGCCTGAAGACATCTACATGGCAATATTCAGTTATAGTCAAAGCGCCACCTGCTGGCAACAGGAAATGGCATGCTTTACACTATAATTCACTCCGAGAAACTCGTTTAAATATGCCATGAAGTACCAAACATGCTAGAAACACATTAAATTATACAACACGTGACTAAGTGCTAATGTATGCGATTTAAGCCACGAAACAGGAAGCTGTTGTAAGTCAGGCATACAATGTCTGATCTGCCCCAAACTTCATATGTTTGATAATAGTCCTGGCCTGAAGACATCTACATGGCAATATTCAGTATAGTCAAAGCGCCACCTGCTGGAAACTGGAAATGGCATGCTTTACACTGTAATTCACTCCCAGAAACACATTTAAATATGCCATCATGTCCCAAACATGCTAGAAACGCATTAAATCAAGCAAAGCTTGGCTAAGTGCTAATGTATGCGATTTCCGCAACAAAACAGGAAGTTGTTGTAACTCAGGCATACAATGTCCGCTCTGCCCCAAACTTCACATGTTTGATAATAGTCCTGGCCTGAAGACAACTACATGCCAATATTCAGTTATAGTCAAAGCGCCACCTGCTGGCAGCAGGAAATGTGGCACATTGTAGTGACTTTGCCATATTTCTCCTATATTTACCGGCTTAAATGCATGTCGCTCACTATTCGCTGTTTGCCTGAGGCCACCGGGTGGCGGTGCTCCTGTGTGCGAGGGCCCTTTAATTGCTGCTTGCAGCTTTAATTATTATTATTATTATTATTATTATTATTATTCTCCGAAATGAATGGCTTTTTTGAGGGCCTAAACATGCTCGAAAACTCACGAAACTGCACACGGGTCAGAAGTGGCAAAAATTTACGTCTGTTATGGGTTTCAGAATTAGGCGTGGCAAAATGACTCGATAGCGCCACCTACAAAATTTCAACTAAGTGCCCCTCCCGCTACGTTTCACGTACAGGTATGAAATTCGGTAGACACATGTAACAGCCCAATACCTACAAAAAAGTCTCCTGGTACGAAATCTGAAAACCAACAGGAAGTGAGATATTTTTAATATTCTTTGCAAAATTGTTGCAAATTTTGCCATTTCCAGACATTGTACTTTAACAAACTCCTCCTAGAGATATAATCAGATCATCATCTTATTTGCACAGTCTAATCTAAAGGCCTTGGTGACATTAAATTGCGAAGATCTTGAGTTTTCCCTGGAGGGCGTGTCCGTGGCGGCCTGACAAAGTTCGATGTTTCGCCATGAAACAGGAAGTTGTTGTAACTCGGGCATACAATGTCCGATCTGCCCCAAACTTCACGTTTGATAAGAGTCCAGACCTGAAGACATCTACATGCCAATATTCAGTTACAGTCATAGCGCCACCTGTAGGCAACAGGAAATGGCATGTTTTACACTGTGATTAACTCCTCATTGAGATTTAAACATGTCAACATCATATTTGGTCAGTCTAATCTTAAGGTCTTGGTGATGTTAAATTGTGAAGATCTTGAGTTTTTTGCTGAAGGGCGTGTCCTTCGCGGCCTGACAAAATCTGATGTTTCGCCATGAAAGAGGAAGCTGTTGTAAGTCAGGCATACAATGTCCGATCTGCCCCAAACACATGTTTGATAAGAGTCCTGTCCTGAAGACATCTACATGCCAATATTCAGTTAGTCATAGCGCCACCTGCTGGAAACAGGAAATGGCATGCTTTACACTATAATTCACTCCCAGAAATTCATTTAAATATGCCATGAAGTACCAAACATGCTAGAAACACATTAAATCAAGCAAAGTTTGGCTAAGTGCTAATGTATGCGATTTACGCAACGAAACAGGAAATTGTTGTAACTCAGGCATACAATGTCCGCTCTGCCCCAAACTTCACATGTTTGATAATAGTCCTGTCCTGAAGACATCTACATGCCAATATTTGGTTACAGTCAAAGCGCCACCTGCTGGCAGCAGGAAGTGTGGCACATTTAAGTGACTTTGCAATATTTCTCCTATATTTACCCACTTAAATGAGGAACGGAGGTGAAGGACTTTTTTGTAACTGGGAACAAGTTTATAAAAGGAGGAGAGAGAAAAGAGATTTTGTTTAACTGGTAAATGTTTTTGTCTTGAAGGATTAAAAAATGAATGTCACAGATGATGTTGTCGATGTAAAAAATTGATGTAAATTTATGATTTAATTTAAAAATAAAAAAAACTTAAAAAAACTAGATAGACTAGAAATCCATTGGGGTCTCCCCGCGCAGGTTAGAATACTGCCAACTACGTTAACAGCATGCGCCTGCTTTAGACTGAACCCTTCTGGAGGCTTTGCTAAAACTTTATAAAAAGAAAAAAAAAAGCCACTGTTACAATATTACCCTTGAAAAGAGTTATGTTGGTAAGAAACAGATTTGTCTACAAGCTAAAGATGACAAGGCTCCTTTGTATTCATGGACATATCGGGGAGGGCACTCCATAGGGCAGACCGGTGGCTCGCCGTGATTGTATAGTGGTTAGTACTCTGCATTGTGGCTGCAGCAGCCCTGGTTCGAATCTGGGTGACATTGAAATTGAGCTCCATGCTACCACCTCTTCTCACCCCGTCCTTCAGCCCCCTCTTTTGTGCACGGCGCGTCCTTGATGTGGTCTGGACGTTTGAGTGAATTGCCACTGGTACCTTCTTTGAGAGCCTGAGCTCTCAGTTTTGAACCCTTAGAGAAAGATTAAAAACGAAACGCTCATATTTAGTTTCTTCTGTTTGTGTGTAATCTGTAGCCCTGTTGCTACAGAGGGAATACGTTTCTGGTATATTTTCTAATCGCTAGGTGTCAGTACCCTCGCTGGCTGTTACCTAGAGTGTAGTGGACTTGCTATTTGCTCCAAACAACTGCGCCTTTTTGACGCAAGTTTACAATAATGATGAGCGTGCCTCAAGTCAATGCCATTGAAGCATGGAAAGATGCTTTCCAGACAAGAAGCTGTAAGTTTTTGTTCTTTTTCCTAGCATTATGGTCGTTTTATCATTATTATTAGTCTAATAGGCTGCATTCCCACTAATTCACAAATGTACTTGAACATATCAGAGGTTTTGACAGTCGTTCTGAATCGTCGAAGAAAGAAACGTGATGCATGGGTGAATCTACCGCAGCAACCCTGGTCACGGAATCCGAGTCACGGTTTTTCTGGGTTCCATTGAAATTGAGTTCCATGCTACCACCTCTCTTCACCTGTTGTAAAGGTGATTGTATAAGAAAAACTGTTTTTTTATTGTATTTTTTACTGTATAATAAATAAATAAATAAATAATAAAAATAAAAAAAAAGGTTTCTGTAGTGTAGGGGTTATCACGTTCGCCTAACACGTGAAAGGTTCTCGATTCGTAAATGAGCAGAAACAGTGGTCAGCTTTTTACAGAAAGTATACATATTTTGCAAGGCTAAGAGGATTTAGGTCTCTTTTACATTATACGCTTTTTAACATGCATGATTCAAAAGATTTACTTCTGTTTAATAAAGACAGATTTCCATATTGTAGTGGTTATCACGTTCGCCTCACATGCGAAAGGTCCCCTGTTCGAAACTGGTTGGAAACAAGTTGAATATATTTTACTATATATGCTGAAATGGCTCTCAGTTAAGCAGATGTCCAAGCTAGTTGAAGGCAATCTTAATTTCAAGCTAGTTGAAGGCAATCATACTAAGGATGTCAAGCCAGACTGCCAAGCTGAATGAGCTCTGTCCTGTTGTGTGTTGACTTTACACAGACTGACACTCTGCTTGCAGGGCAGATTATGGGATGAACCTGGTTTCACCTCACAAGCGAAAGGTCCCCAGTTTGAAACTGGGTGGAAACAAGTTGAGGAATTTTTACTATATATGCTGAAATGGCTCTTAGTTAAGCAGATGTCCACACTACAAAAGTCTTAATTTCAAGTTAGTTGAAGGCAATCATACTAAGGATCTCAAGCCAGACTGCCAAGCTGAATGATCTCTGTCCTGTTGTGTGTGGAATTTACACAGACTGACACTCTGCTTGCAGGGCAGATTATGGGATGAACCTGGTTTCACCTCACAAGCGAAAGGTCCACACACAACACACTGTTGTGTGTGGAATTTGCACAGACTGACACTCTGCTTGCAGGGAAGATTATGTGATGAACCTGGTTTCACCTCACAAGCGAAAGGTCCCCAGTTTGAAACTGGGTGGAAACAAGTTGAGGAATTTTTACTATATATGCTGAAATGGCTCTCAGTTAAGCAGATGTCCACACTACAAAGGTCTTAATTTCAAGTTAGTTGAAGGCAATCATACTAAGGATCTCAAGCCAGACTGCCAAGCCGAATGAGCTCTGTCCTGTTGTGTGTGGAATTTACACAGACTGACACTCTGCTTGCAGGGCAGATTATGGGATGAACCTGTCTTCGAAAAAGTCCACAGCACACATTGTATCGTTTCTGTAGTGGAGTGGTTATCACATTCTCCTTACGCGCGAAAGGTCCCCAGTTCGAAACTGGATGGAAATAAGTTGAATGTTTTTTACTATATATTCTGAAATGGCTCTCAGTTAAGCAGATGTCCACGAAACTGGGTGGAAACAAGTTGAGGAATTTTTACTATATATGCTGAAATGGCTCTCAGTTAAGCAGATGTCCACACTACAAAGGTCTTAATTTCAAGTTAGTTGAAGGCAATCATACTAAGGATCTCAAGCCAGACTGCCAAGCCGAATGAGCTCTGTCCTGTTGTGTGTGGAATTTACACAGACTGACACTCTGCTTGCAGGGCAGATTATGGGATGAACCTGTCTTCGAAAAAGTCCACAGAACACATTGTATCGTTTCTGTAGTGTAGTGGTTGTCACGTTCTTCTTACACGTGAAAGGTCCCCAGTTTGAAACTGGGTGGAAAAAAGTTGAATGTTTTTTACTATATATTTTGAAATGGCTCTCAGTTAAGCAGATGTCCACGCTAAAAAGGTCTTAATTTCAAGATAGTTGAAGGCAATCATACTAAGGATCTCAAGCCAGACTGCCAAGCTGAATGATCTCTGTCCTGTTGTGTGTGGAATTTACACAGACTGACACTCTGCTTGCAGGGCAGATTATGGGATCAACCTGGTTTCATCTCACAAGCGAAAGGTCCCCAGTTTGAAACTGGGTGGAAACAAGTTAAGGAATTTTTACTATATATTCTGAAATGGCTCTCAGTTAAGCAGATGTCTACGCTAAAAAGGTCTTGCTTTCAAGCTAGTTGAAGGCAATCATACTAAGAATCTCAAGAAAGACTGCCAAGCCGAAAGAGCTCTGTCCTATTGTTTGTGGAATTTACACAGAATGACACTCTGATTGTGGGATGAACCTGGTTTCACCTCACACGCGAAAGGTCCCCAGTTCGAAACTGGGTGCAAACAAGTTGAGGATTTTTCACTATATATGCTGAAATGGCTCTCAGTTAATCAGATGTCCACGCTAAAAGGTCTTAATTTCAAGTTAGTTGAATGGTTTCTGTAGTGTAGTGGTTATCACGTTTGCCTTACATTAGAAAGGTCCCCCGTTCGAAACTGGGTGGAAACAAGTTGAGGATTTTTTACTATATATATGCTGAAATGGCTCTCAGTTAAGCAGATGTCTACGCTAAAAAGGTCTTATTTTCAAGTTAGTTGAAGGCAATCATACTAAGAATCTCAAGACAGACTGCCAAGCCGAATGAGCTCTGTCCTGTTGTTTGTGGAATTTACACAGAATGACACTCTGATTGCAGGACAGATTATGGGATGAACCTGGTTTCACCTCACACGCGAAAGGTCCACAGTTCGAAACTGGGTGGAAACAAGTTGAGGATTTTTTACTATATATGTTGAAATGGCTCTGAGTTAAGCAGATGTCCACGCTAAAAAGGTCTTAATTTCAAGCTAGTTGAAGGCAATCACACTAAGGATCTCAAGCCAGACTGCCAAGCAGAATGAGCTCTGTCCTGTTGTGTGTGGAATTTGCACAGACTGACACTCTGCTTGCAGGGAAGATTATGGAATCAACCTGGTTTCACCTCACAAGTGAAAGGTCCCCAGTTTGAAACTGGGTGGAAACAAGTTGAGGATTTTTCACTATATATGCTGAAATGGCTCTCAGTTAATCAGATGTCCACGCTAAAAGGTCTTAATTTCAAGTTAGTTGAATGTTTTCTGTAGTGTAGTGGTTATCACGTTTGCCTTACATTAGAAAGGTCCCCAGTTTGAAACTGGGTGGAAACAAGTTGAGGATTTTTTACTATATATATGCTGAAATGGCTCTCAGTTAAGCAGATGTCTAAGCTAAAAAGGTCTTAATTTCAAGCTAGTTGAAGGCAATCACACTAAGGATCTCAAGCCAGACTGCCAAGCTGAATGAGCTCTGTCCTGTTGTGTGTGGAATTTACACAGACTGACACTCTGCTTGCAGGGCAGATTATGGGATGAACCTGGTTTCACCTCACAAGCGAAAGGTCCTCAGTTTGAAACTGGGTGGAAACAAGTTGAGGAATTTTTACTATATATGCTGAAATGGCTCTCAGTTAAGCAGATGTCCACGCTAAAAAGGTCTTAATTTCAAGCTAGTTGAAGGCAATCATACTAAGGATCTTAAGCCAGACTGCCAAGCAGAATGAGCTCTGTCCTGTTGTGTGTGGAATTTGCACAGACTGACACTCTGCTTGCAGGGAAGATTATGGAATCAACCTGGTTTCACATCACAAGTGAAAGGTCCCCAGTTTGAAACTGGGTGGAAACAAGTTGAGGAATTTTTACTATATATGCTGAAATGGCTCTCAGTTAAGCAGATGTCCAAGCTAAAAAGGTCTTACTTTCAAGCTAGTTGAAGGCAATCATACTAAGAATCTCAAGACAGACTGCCAAGCCGAATGAGCTCTGTCCTGTTGTTTGTGGAATTTACACAGAATGACACTCTGATTGCAGGACAGATTATGGGATGTACCTGGTTTCACCTCACACGCGAAAGGTCCCCAGTTCGAAACTGGGTGGAAACAAGTTGAGAATTTTTTACTATATATGCTGAAATGGCTCTCAGTTAAGCAGATGTCCACACTAAAAAGGTCTTAATTTCAAGTTAGTTGAAGGCAATCATACTAAGGATCTCAAGCCAGACTGCCAAGCCGAATGAGCTCTGTCCTGTTGTTTGTGGAATTTACACAGAATGACACTCTGATTGCAGGACAGATTATGGGATGAACCTGGTTTCACCTCACACGTGAAAGGTCCCCAGTTTGAAACTGGGTGGAAACAAGTTGAGGAATTTTTACTATATATGCTGAAATGGCTCTCAGTTAAGCAGATGTCCACACTACAAAGGTCTTAATTTCAAGTTAGTTGAAGGCAATCATACTAAGGATCTCAAGCCAGACTGCCAAGCCGAATGAGCTCTGTCCTGTTGTGTGTGAAATTTACACAGACTGACACTCTGCTTGCAGGGCAGATTATGGGATGAACCTAGTTTCACCTCACACGAGAAAGGTCCCCAGATTGTAACTGGGTGGAAACAAGTTGAGGAATTTTTCACTATATATGCTGAAATGGCTCTCAGTTAAGCAGATGTCCACGCTAAAAGGTCTTAATTTCAAGTTATTTGAAGGCAATCATGCTAAGGATCTCAAGCCAGACTGCCAACCCGAATGAGCTCTGTCCTGTTGTGTGTGTAATTTACATAGACTGGCACTCTGCTTGCAGGGAAGATTATGGGATCAACCTGGTTTCACCTCACAAGCGAAAGGTCCCCAATTCGAAACTGGGTGGAAACAAGTTGAATATATTTTACTATATATGCTGAAACGGCTCTCAGTTAAGCAGATGTTCAAGCTAAAAAGGTCTAAATTTCAAACTAGTTGAAGGCAATCATACTAAGGATCTCAAGACAGACTGCCAAGCCGAATGAGCTCTGTCCTGTTGTGTGTGGAATTTGCACAGACTGACACTCTGCTTGCAGGGCAGATTATGGGATGAACCTGGTTTCACCTCACAAGCGAAAGGTCCCCAGTTTGAAACTGGGTGGAAACAAGTTGAGGAATTTTTACTATATATGCTGATATGGCTCTCAGTTAAGCAGATGTCCACACTAAAAAGGTCTTAATTTCAAGCTAGTTGAAGGCAATCATACCTAGGGTCTCAAGCCAGACTGCCAAGCAGAATGAGCTCTGTCCTGTTGTGTGTGGAATTTGCACAGACTGACACTCTGCTTGCAGGGAAGATTATAGAATCAACCTGGTTTCACCTCACAAGTGAAAGGTCCCCAGTTTGAAACTGGGTGGAAACAAGTTGAGGAATTTTTACTATATATGATGAAATGGCGCTCAGTTAAGCAGATGTCCACGCTAAAAAGGTCTTAATTTCAAGCTAGTTGAAGGCAATCATACTAAGGATCTCAAGCCAGACTGCCAAGCAGAATGAGCTCTGTCCTATTGTGTGTGGAATTTGCACGGACTGACACTCTGCTTGCAGGGCAGATTATGGGATGAACCTGGTTTCACCTCACAAGCGAAAGGTCCCCAGTTTGAAACTGGGTGGAAACAAGTTGAGGAATTTTTACTATATATGCTGAAATGGCTCTCAGTTAAGCAGATGTCCACGCTAAAAAGGTCTTAATTTCAAGCTAGTTGAAGGCAATCATACTAAGGATCTCAAGCCAGACTGCCAAGCAGAATGAGCTCTGTCCTGTTGTGTGTGGAATTTGCACAGACTGACACTCTGCTTGCAGGGAAGATTATGGAATCAACCTGTTTTCACCTCACAAGTGAAAGGTCCCCAGTTTGAAACTGGGTGGAAACAAGTAAAATGTTTTTTACTATATATTCTGAAATGGCTCTCAGTTAAGCAGATGTCCACGCTAAAAAGGTCAAAATTTCGAGCTAGTTGAAGGCAATCACACCAAGGATCTCAAGACAGACTGCCAAGCCGAATGAGCTCTGTCCTGTTGTGTGTGGAATTTACACAGACTGACACTCTGCTTGCAGGGCAGATTATGGGATCAACCTGGTTTCATCTCACAAGCGAAAGGTCCCCAATTTGAAACTGGGTGGAAACAAGTTGAGGAAGTTTTACTATATATGCTGAAATGGCTCTCAGTTAAGCAGATGTCTACGCTAAAAAGATCTTACTTTCAAGCTAGTTGAAGGCAATCATACTAAGAATCTCAAACCAGACTGCCAAGCACAATGAGCTCTGTCCTGTTGTGTGTGGAATTTGCACAGACTGACACTCTGCTTGCAGGGAAGATTATGGAATCAACCTGGTTTCACCTCACAAGTGAAAGGTCCCCAGTTTGAAACTGGGTGGAAACAAGTTGAGGAATTTTTACTATATATGCTGAAATGGCTCTCAGTTAAGCAGATGTCCAAGCTAAAAAGGTCTTACTTTCAAGCTAGTTGAAGGCAATCATACTAAGAATCTCAAGACAGACTGCCAAGCCGAATGAGCTCTGTCCTGTTGTTTGTGGAATTTACACAGAATGACACTCTGATTGCAGGACAGATTATGGGATGAACCTGGTTTCACCTCACACACGAAAGGTCCCCAGTTCGAAACTGTGTGGAAACAAGTTGAGGATTTTTTACTATATATGCTGAAATGGCTCTCAGTTAAGCAGATGTCCACACTAAAAAGGTCTTAATTTCAAGTTAGTTGAAGGCAATCATACTAAGGATCTCAAGCCAGACTGCCAAGCCGAATGAGCTCTGTCCTGTTGTGTGTGGAATTTACACAGACTGACACTCTGCTTGCAGGGCAGATTATGGGATGAACCTGTCTTCGAAAAAGTCCACAGAACACATTGTATCGTTTCTGTAGTGTAGTGGTTATCATGTTCGCCTTACACGTGAAAAGTCCCCAGTTTGAAACTGGGTGGAAACAAGTTGAATGTTTTTTACTATATATGCTGAAATGGCTCTCAGTTAAGCAGATGTCCACGCTAAAAAGGTCTTAATTTCAAGCTAGTTGAAGGCAATCATACTAAGGATCTCAAGCCAGACTGCCAAGCAGAATGAGCTCTGTCCTGTTGTGTGTGGAATTTGCACAGACTGACACTCTGCTTGCAGGGCAGATTATGGGATGAACCTGGTTTCACCTCACAAGCGAAAGGTCCCCAGTTTGAAACTGGTTGGAAACAAGTTGAGGAATTTTTACTATATATGCTGAAATGGCTCTCAGTTAAGCAGATGTCCACACTAAAAAGGTCTTAATTTCAAGCTAGTTGAAGGCAATCATACTAAGGATCTCAAGCCAGACTGCCAAGCAGAATGAGCTCTGTCCTGTTGTGTGTGGAATTTGCACAGACTGACACTCTGCTTGCAGGGGAGATTATGGGATCAACCTGGTTTCACCTCACAAGCGAAAGGTCCCCAGTTTGAAACTGGGTGGAAACAAGTTGAGGAATTTTTACTATATATGCTGAAATGGCTCTCAGTTAAGCAGATGTCTACGCTTAAAAGGTCTTACTTTCAAGCTAGTTGAAGGCAATCATACTAAGAATCTCAAGACAGACTGCCAAGCCGAATGAGCTCTGCCCTGTTGTTTGTGGAATTTACACAGAATGACACTCTGATTGCAGGACAGATTATGGGATGAACCTGGTTTCACCTCACACGCGAAAGGTTCCCAGTTTGAAACTGGGTGGAAACAATTTGAGGAATTTTTCACTATATATGCTGAAATGGCTCTCAGTTAAGCAGATATCCACGCTAAAAGGTCTTAATTTCAAGTTAGTTGAAGGCAATCATACTAAGGATCTCAAGCCAGACTGCCAAGCTGAATGAGCTATGTCCTGTTGTGTGTGGAATTTACACACAACAGAACACACTGTACTGTTTCTGTAGTGTAGTGGTTATCACGTTAGTCTAACATGTGAAAGGTCCTCGAGCAGAAACAAGCGTCAACTTTCTACAGAAAGTATACATTTTTTGCAAGGATAAGAGGATTTAGCTCTCTTTTACATTATACGCTTTTTAACATGCATGATTCAGAAGATTTACTTCTGTTTAATAAAGACAGGTTTCCATAGTGTAGTGGTTGTCATGTTCGCCTTACACGCAAAAGGTCCCCAGTTTGAAACTGGGTGGAAACATGTTGAGGATTTTTTACTATATATGCTGAAATGGCTCTCAGTTAAGCAGATGTCCACGCTAAAAAGGTCTTAATTTCAAAAAAGGTCCCCAGTTTGAAATTGAGTGGAAACATGTTGAGGAATTTTTACTATATATGCTGAAATGGCTCTCAGTTAAGCAGATGTCCACGCTAAAAAGGTCTTAATTTCAAGCTAGTTGAAGGCAATCATACTAAGGATCTCAAGCCAGACTGCCAAGCAGAATGAGCTCTGTCCTGTTGTGTGTGGAATTTGCACAGACTGACACTCTGCTTGCAGGGCAGATTATGGGATGAACCTGGTTTCACCTCACAAGCGAAAGGTCCCCAGTTTGAAACTGGTTGGAAACAAGTTGAGGAATTTTTACTATATATGCTGAAATGGCTCTCAGTTAAGCAGATGTCCACACTAAAAAGGTCTTAATTTCAAGCTAGTTGAAGGCAATCATACTAAGGATCTCAAGCCAGACTGCCAAGCAGAATGAGCTCTGTCCTGTTGTGTGTGGAATTTGCACAGACTGACACTCTGCTTGCAGGGAAGATTATGGAATCAACCTGTTTTCACCTCACAAGTGAAAGGTCCCCAGTTTGAAACTGGGTGGAAACAAGTTGAGGAATTTTTACTATATATGCTGAAATGGCTCTCAGTTAAGCAGATGTCCACACTACAAAGGTCTTAATTTCAAGTTAGTTGAAGGCAATCATACTAAGGATCTCAAGACAGACTGCCAAGCCGAATGAGCTCTGTCCTGTTGTGTGTGTAATTTACACAGACTGACACTCTGCTTGCAGGGGAGATTATGGGATCAACCTGGTTTCACCTCACAAGCGAAAGGTCCCCAGTTTGAAACTGGGTGGAAACAAGTTGAGGAATTTTTACTATATATGCTGAAATGGCTCTCAGTTAAGCAGATGTCTACGCTTAAAAGGTCTTACTTTCAAGCTAGTTGAAGGCAATCATACTAAGAATCTCAAGACAGACTGCCAAGCCGAATGAGCTCTGCCCTGTTGTTTGTGGAATTTACACAGAATGACACTCTGACTGCAGGACAGATTATGGGATGAACCTGGTTTCACCTCACACGCAAAAGGTCCCCAGTTTGAAACTGGGTGGAAACAATTTGAGGAATTTTTCACTATATATGCTGAAATGGCTCTCAGTTAAGCAGATATCCACGCTAAAAGGTCTTAATTTCAAGTTAGTTGAAGGCAATCATACTAAGGATCTCAAGCCAGACTGCCAAGCTGAATGAGCTCTGTCCTGTTGTGTGTTGAATTTACACACAACAGAACACACTGTACTGTTTCTGTAGTGTAGTGGTTATCACGTTAGTCTAACATGTGAAAGGTCCTCGAGCAGAAACAAGCGTCAACTTTCTACAGAAAGTATACATTTTTTGCAAGGATAAGAGGATTTAGCTCTCTTTTACATTATACGCTTTTTAACATGCATGATTCAGAAGATTTACTTCTGTTTAACAAAGACCGGTTTCCATAGTGTAGTGGTTATCACGTTCGCCTTACACGCAAAAGGTCCTCGGTTCGAAACTGGGTGGAAACAAGTTGAGGATTTTTTACTATATATGCTGAAATGGCTCTCAGTTAAGCAGATGTCCACGCTAAAAAGGTCTTAATTTCAAAAAAGGTCCCCAGTTTGAAATTGAGTGGAAACAAGTTGAGGAATTTTTACTATATATGCTGAAATGGCTCTCAGTTAAGCAGATGTCCACGCTAAAAAGGTCTTAATTTCAAGCTAGTTGAAGGCAATCATGCTAAGGATCTCAAGCCAGACTGCCAACCCGAATGAGCTCTGTCCTGTTGTGTGTGTAATTTACACAGACTGGCACTCTGCTTGCAGGGAAGATTATGGGATCAACCTGGTTTCACCTCACAAGCGAAAGGTCCCCAATTCGAAACTGGGTGGAAACAAGTTGAATATATTTTACTATATATGCTGAAACGGCTCTCAGTTAAGCAGATGTTCAAGCTAAAAAGGTCTAAATTTCAAACTAGTTGAAGGCAATCATACTAAGGATCTCAAGACAGACTGCCAAGCCGAATGAGCTCTGTCCTGTTGTGTGTGGAATTTGCACAGACTGACACTCTGCTTGCAGGGCAGATTATGGGATGAACCTGGTTTCACCTCACAAGCGAAAGGTCCCCAGTTTGAAACTGGGTGGAAACAAGTTGAGGAATTTTTACTATATATGCTGATATGGCTCTCAGTTAAGCAGATGTCCACACTAAAAAGGTCTTAATTTCAAGCTAGTTGAAGGCAATCATACCTAGGGTCTCAAGCCAGACTGCCAAGCAGAATGAGCTCTGTCCTGTTGTGTGTGGAATTTGCACAGACTGACACTCTGCTTGCAGGGAAGATTATAGAATCAACCTGGTTTCACCTCACAAGTGAAAGGTCCCCAGTTTGAAACTGGGTGGAAACAAGTTGAGGAATTTTTACTATATATGATGAAATGGCGCTCAGTTAAGCAGATGTCCACGCTAAAAAGGTCTTAATTTCAAGCTAGTTGAAGGCAATCATACTAAGGATCTCAAGCCAGACTGCCAAGCAGAATGAGCTCTGTCCTATTGTGTGTGGAATTTGCACGGACTGACACTCTGCTTGCAGGGCAGATTATGGGATGAACCTGGTTTCACCTCACAAGCGAAAGGTCCCCAGTTTGAAACTGGGTGGAAACAAGTTGAGGAATTTTTACTATATATGCTGAAATGGCTCTCAGTTAAGCAGATGTCCACGCTAAAAAGGTCTTAATTTCAAGCTAGTTGAAGGCAATCATACTAAGGATCTCAAGCCAGACTGCCAAGCAGAATGAGCTCTGTCCTGTTGTGTGTGGAATTTGCACAGACTGACACTCTGCTTGCAGGGAAGATTATGGAATCAACCTGTTTTCACCTCACAAGTGAAAGGTCCCCAGTTTGAAACTGGGTGGAAACAAGTAAAATGTTTTTTACTATATATTCTGAAATGGCTCTCAGTTAAGCAGATGTCCACGCTAAAAAGGTCAAAATTTCGAGCTAGTTGAAGGCAATCACACCAAGGATCTCAAGACAGACTGCCAAGCCGAATGAGCTCTGTCCTGTTGTGTGTGGAATTTACACAGACTGACACTCTGCTTGCAGGGCAGATTATGGGATCAACCTGGTTTCATCTCACAAGCGAAAGGTCCCCAATTTGAAACTGGGTGGAAACAAGTTGAGGAAGTTTTACTATATATGCTGAAATGGCTCTCAGTTAAGCAGATGTCTACGCTAAAAAGATCTTACTTTCAAGCTAGTTGAAGGCAATCATACTAAGAATCTCAAACCAGACTGCCAAGCACAATGAGCTCTGTCCTGTTGTGTGTGGAATTTGCACAGACTGACACTCTGATTGCAGGACAGATTATGGGATGAACCTGGTTTCACCTCACACACGAAAGGTCCCCAGTTCGAAACTGTGTGGAAACAAGTTGAGGATTTTTTACTATATATGCTGAAATGGCTCTCAGTTAAGCAGATGTCCACACTAAAAAGGTCTTAATTTCAAGTTAGTTGAAGGCAATCATACTAAGGATCTCAAGCCAGACTGCCAAGCCGAATGAGCTCTGTCCTGTTGTGTGTGGAATTTACACAGACTGACACTCTGCTTGCAGGGCAGATTATGGGATGAACCTGTCTTCGAAAAAGTCCACAGAACACATTGTATCGTTTCTGTAGTGTAGTGGTTATCATGTTCGCCTTACACGTGAAAAGTCCCCAGTTTGAAACTGGGTGGAAACAAGTTGAATGTTTTTTACTATATATGCTGAAATGGCTCTCAGTTAAGCAGATGTCCACGCTAAAAAGGTCTTAATTTCAAGCTAGTTGAAGGCAATCATACTAAGGATCTCAAGCCAGACTGCCAAGCAGAATGAGCTCTGTCCTGTTGTGTGTGGAATTTGCACAGACTGACACTCTGCTTGCAGGGCAGATTATGGGATGAACCTGGTTTCACCTCACAAGCGAAAGGTCCCCAGTTTGAAACTGGTTGGAAACAAGTTGAGGAATTTTTACTATATATGCTGAAATGGCTCTCAGTTAAGCAGATGTCCACACTAAAAAGGTCTTAATTTCAAGCTAGTTGAAGGCAATCATACTAAGGATCTCAAGCCAGACTGCCAAGCAGAATGAGCTCTGTCCTGTTGTGTGTGGAATTTGCACAGACTGACACTCTGCTTGCAGGGGAGATTATGGGATCAACCTGGTTTCACCTCACAAGCGAAAGGTCCCCAGTTTGAAACTGGGTGGAAACAAGTTGAGGAATTTTTACTATATATGCTGAAATGGCTCTCAGTTAAGCAGATGTCTACGCTTAAAAGGTCTTACTTTCAAGCTAGTTGAAGGCAATCATACTAAGAATCTCAAGACAGACTGCCAAGCCGAATGAGCTCTGCCCTGTTGTTTGTGGAATTTACACAGAATGACACTCTGATTGCAGGACAGATTATGGGATGAACCTGGTTTCACCTCACACGCGAAAGGTTCCCAGTTTGAAACTGGGTGGAAACAATTTGAGGAATTTTTCACTATATATGCTGAAATGGCTCTCAGTTAAGCAGATATCCACGCTAAAAGGTCTTAATTTCAAGTTAGTTGAAGGCAATCATACTAAGGATCTCAAGCCAGACTGCCAAGCTGAATGAGCTATGTCCTGTTGTGTGTGGAATTTACACACAACAGAACACACTGTACTGTTTCTGTAGTGTAGTGGTTATCACGTTAGTCTAACATGTGAAAGGTCCTCGAGCAGAAACAAGCGTCAACTTTCTACAGAAAGTATACATTTTTTGCAAGGATAAGAGGATTTAGCTCTCTTTTACATTATACGCTTTTTAACATGCATGATTCAGAAGATTTACTTCTGTTTAATAAAGACAGGTTTCCATAGTGTAGTGGTTATCACGTTCGCCTTACACGCAAAAGGTCCCCAGTTTGAAACTGGGTGGAAACATGTTGAGGATTTTTTACTATATATGCTGAAATGGCTCTCAGTTAAGCAGATGTCCACGCTAAAAAGGTCTTAATTTCAAAAAAGGTCCCCAGTTTGAAATTGAGTGGAAACATGTTGAGGAATTTTTACTATATATGCTGAAATGGCTCTCAGTTAAGCAGATGTCCACGCTAAAAAGGTCTTAATTTCAAGCTAGTTGAAGGCAATCATACTAAGGATCTCAAGCCAGACTGCCAAGCAGAATGAGCTCTGTCCTGTTGTGTGTGGAATTTGCACAGACTGACACTCTGCTTGCAGGGCAGATTATGGGATGAACCTGGTTTCACCTCACAAGCGAAAGGTCCCCAGTTTGAAACTGGTTGGAAACAAGTTGAGGAATTTTTACTATATATGCTGAAATGGCTCTCAGTTAAGCAGATGTCCACACTAAAAAGGTCTTAATTTCAAGCTAGTTGAAGGCAATCATACTAAGGATCTCAAGCCAGACTGCCAAGCAGAATGAGCTCTGTCCTGTTGTGTGTGGAATTTGCACAGACTGACACTCTGCTTGCAGGGAAGATTATAGAATCAACCTGGTTTCACCTCACAAGTGAAAGGTCCCCAGTTTGAAAATGGGTGGAAACAAGTTGAGGAATTTTTACTATATATGATGAAATGGCGCTCAGTTAAGCCGATGTCCACGCTAAAAAGGTCTTAATTTCAAGCTAGTTGAAGGCAATCATACTAAGGATCTCAAGCCAGACTGCCAAGCAGAATGAGCTCTGTCCTGTTGTGTGTGGAATTTGCACAGACTGACACTCTGCTTGCAGGGAAGATTATGGAATCAACCTGTTTTCACCTCACAAGTGAAAGGTCCCCAGTTTGAAACTGGGTGGAAACAAGTTGAGGAATTTTTACTATATATGCTGAAATGGCTCTCAGTTAAGCAGATGTCCACACTACAAAGGTCTTAATTTCAAGTTAGTTGAAGGCAATCATACTAAGGATCTCAAGACAGACTGCCAAGCCGAATGAGCTCTGTCCTGTTGTGTGTGTAATTTACACAGACTGACACTCTGCTTGCAGGGGAGATTATGGGATCAACCTGGTTTCACCTCACACGCAAAAGGTCCCCAGTTTGAAACTGGGTGGAAACAATTTGAGGAATTTTTCACTATATATGCTGAAATGGCTCTCAGTTAAGCAGATATCCACGCTAAAAGGTCTTAATTTCAAGTTAGTTGAAGGCAATCATACTAAGGATCTCAAGCCAGACTGCCAAGCTGAATGAGCTCTGTCCTGTTGTGTGTGGAATTTACACACAACAGAACACACTGTACTGTTTCTGTAGTGTAGTGGTTATCACGTTAGTCTAACATGTGAAAGGTCCTCGAGCAGAAACAAGCGTCAACTTTCTACAGAAAGTATAAATTTTTTGCAAGGATAAGAGGATTTAGCTCTCTTTTACATTATACGCTTTTTAAAATGCATGATTCAGAAGATTTACTTCTGTTTAATAAAGACAGGTTTCCATAGTGTAGTGGTTATCACGTTCGCCTTACACGCGAAAGGTCCCCAGTTCGAAACTGGGTGGAAACATGTTGAGGATTTTTTACTATATATGCTGAAATGGCTCTCAGTTAAGCAGATGTCCACGCTAAAAAGGTCTTAATTTCAAAAAAGGTCCCCAGTTTGAAATTGAGTGGAAACAAGTTGAGGAATTTTTACTATATATGCTGAAATGGCTCTCAGTTAAGCAGATGTCCACGCTAAAAAGGTCTTAATTTCAAGCTAGTTGAAGGCAATCATACTAAGGATCTCAAGCCAGACTGCCAAGCAGAATGAGCTCTGTCCTGTTGTGTGTGTAATTTACACAGACTGGCACTCTGCTTGCAGGGAAGATAATGGGATCAACCTGGTTTCACTTCCTGACACTCTGCTTGCAGGGAAGATTATGGAATCAACCTGTTTTCACCTCACAAGTGAAAGGTCCCCAGTTTGAAACTGGGTGGAAACAAGTTGAGGAATTTTTACTATATATGCTGAAATGGCTCTCAGTTAAGCAGATGTCCACGCTAAAAAGGTCTTAATTTCAAAAAAGGTCCCCAGTTTGAAATTGAGTGGAAACAAGTTGAGGAATTTTTACTATATATGCTGAAATGGCTCTCAGTTAAGCAGATGTCCACGCTAAAAAGGTCTTAATTTCAAGCTAGTTGAAGGCAATCATACTAAGGATCTCAAGCCAGACTGCCAAGCAGAATGAGCTCTGTCCTGTTGTGTGTGTAATTTACACAGACTGGCACTCTGCTTGCAGGGAAGATAATGGGATCAACCTGGTTTCACCTCAGAAGCAAAAGGTCCCCAGTTTGAAACTGGGTGGAAACAAGTTGAGGAATTTTTTTACTATATATGCTGAAATGGCTCTCAGTTAAGCAGATGTCTACGCTTAAAAGGTCTTACTTTCAAGCTAGTTGAAGGCAATCATACTAAGAATCTCAAGACAGACTGCCAAGCCGAATGAGCTCTGTCCTGTTGTTTGTGGAATTTACACAGAATGACACTCTGATTGCAGGACAGATTATGGGATGAACCTGGTTTTGCCTCACACGCGAAAGGTCCCCAGTTTGAAACTGGGTGGAAACAAGTTGAGGAATTTTTCAATATATATGCTGAAATGGCTCTCAGTTAAGCAGATATCCACGCTAAAAGGTCTTAATTTCAATCTAGTTGAAGGCAATCATACTAAGGATCTCAAGCCAGACTGCCAAGCTGAATGAGCTCTGTCCTGTTGTGTGTGGAATTTACACACAACAGAACACACTGTACTGTTTCTATAGTGTAGTGGTTATCACGTTAGTCTAACATGTGAAAGGTCCTCGAGCAGAAACAAGCGTCAACTTTCTACAGAAAGTATACATTTTTTGCAAGGATAAGAGGATTTAGCTCTCTTTTACATTATACGCTTTTTAAAATGCATGATTCAGAAGATTTACTTCTATTTAATAAAAACAGGTTTCCATAGTGTAGTGGTTATCACGTTCGCCTTACACGCGAAAGGTCCCCAGTTCGAAACTGGGTGGAAACATGTTGAGGATTTTTTACTATATATGCTGAAATGGCTCTCAGTTAAGCAGATGTCCACGCTAAAAAGGTCTTAATTTCAAGCTAGTTGAAGGCAATCACACTAAGGATCTCAAGCCAGACTGCCAAGCTGAATGAGCTCTGTCATGTTGTGTGTTGAATTTACACAGACTGACACTCTGCTTGCAGGGCAGATTATGTGATGAATCTGGTTTCACCTCACAAGCGAAAGGTCCCCAGTTTGAAACTGGGTGGAAACAAGATGAGGGATTTTTACTATATATGCTGAAATGGCTCTAAGTTAAGCAGATGTCCAAACTACAAAGGTCTTAATTTCAAGTTAGTTGAAGGCAATCATACTAAGGATCTCAAGACAGACTGCCAAGCCTAATGAGCTCTGTCCTGTTGTGTGTGGAATTTACACAGACTGGCACTCTGCTTGCAGGGAAGATTATGGGATCAACCTGGTTTCACCTCACAAGCGAAAGGTCCCCAGTTCGAAACTGGGTGGAAACAAGTTGAATATATTTTACTATATATGCTGAAATGGCTCTCAGTTAAGCAGATGTCCACGCTAAAAAGGTCAAAATTTCGAGCTAGTTGAAGGCAATCATACTAAGGATCTCAAGCCAGACTGCCAAGCAGAATGAGCTCTGTCCTGTTGTGTGTGGAATTTGCACAGACTGACACTCTGCTTGCAGGGAAGATTATGGAATCAACCTGTTTTCACCTCACAAGTGAAAGGTCCCCAGTTTGAAACTGGGTGGAAACAAGTTGAGGAATTTTTACTATATATGCTGAAATGGCTCTCAGTTAAGCAGATGTCCACACTACAAAGGTCTTAATTTCAAGTTAGTTGAAGGCAATCATACTAAGGATCTCAAGACAGACTGCCAAGCCGAATGAGCTCTGTCCTGTTGTGTGTGTAATTTGCACAGACTGGCACTCTGCTTGCAGGGAAGATTATGGGATCAACCTGGTTTCACCTCACAAGCGAAAGGTCCCCAGTTTGATACTGGGTGGAAACAAGTTGAGGAATTTTTACTATATATGCTGAAATGGCTCTCAGTTAAGCAGATGTCTACGCTTAAAAGGTCTTACTTTCAAGCTAGTTGAAGGCAATCATACTAAGAATCTCAAGACAGACTGCCAAGCTGAATGAGCTCTGCCCTGTTGTTTGTGGAATTTACACAGAATGACTCTCTGATTGCAGGACAGATTATGGGATGAACCTGGTTTCACCTCACACGCGAAAGGTCCTCAGTTCGAAACTGGGTGGAAACAAGTTGAGGATTTTTTACTATATATGCTGAAATGGCTCTCAGTTAAGCAGATGTCCACACTAAAAAGGTCTTAATTTCAAGTTAGTTGAAGGCAATCATACTAAGGATCTCAAGCCAGACTGCCAAGCCGAATGAGCTCTGTCCTGTTGTTTGTGGAATTTACACAGACTGACACTCTGCTTGCAGGGCAGATTATGGGATGAACCTGTCTTCGAAAAAGTCCACAGAACACATTGTATCGTTTCTGTAGTGTAGTGGTTATCATGTTCGCCTTACATGTGAAAAGTCCCCAGTTTGAAACTGGGTGGAAACAAGTTGAATGTTTTTTACTATATATGCTGAAACGGCTCTCAGTTAAGCAGATGTCCACGCTAAAAAGGTCTTAATTTCAAGCTAGTTGAAGGCAATCATACTAAGGATCTCAAGCCAGACTGCCAAGCAGAATGAGCTCTGTCCTGTTGTGTGTGGAATTTGCACAGACTGACACTCTGCTTGCAGGGCAGATTATGGGATGAACCTGGTTTCACCTCACAAGCGAAAGGTCCCCAGTTTGAAACTGGGTGGAAACAAGTTGAGGAATTTTTACTATATATGCTGATATGGCTCTCAGTTAAGCAGATGTCCACACTAAAAAGGTCTTAATTTCAAGCTAGTTGAAGGCAATCATACTAAGGATCTCAAGGCAGACTGCCAAGCAGAATGAGCTCTGTCCTGTTGTGTGTGGAATTTGCACAGACTGACACTCTGCTTGCAGGGAAGATTATAGAATCAACCTGGTTTCACCTCACAAGTGAAAGGTCCCCAGTTTGAAACTGGGTGGAAACAAGTTGAGGAATTTTTACTATATATGATGAAATGGCGCTCAGTTAAGCAGATGTCCACGCTAAAAAGGTCTTAATTTCAAGCTAGTTGAAGGCAATCATACTAAGGATCTCAAGCCAGACTGCCAAGCAGAATGAGCTCTGTCCTATTGTGTGTGGAATTTGCACGGACTGACACTCTGCTTGCAGGGCAGATTATGGGATGAACCTGGTTTCACCTCACAAGCGAAAGATCCCCAGTTTGAAACTGGGTGGAAACAAGTTGAGGAATTTTTACTATATATGCTGAAATGGCTCTCAGTTAAGCAGATGTCCACGCTAAAAAGGTCTTAATTTCAAGCTAGTTGAAGGCAATCATACTAAGGATCTCAAGCCAGACTGCCAAGCAGAATGAGCTCTGTCCTGTTGTGTGTGGAATTTGCACAGACTGACACTCTGCTTGCAGGGAAGATTATGGAATCAACCTGTTTTCACCTCACAAGTGAAAGGTCCCCAGTTTGAAACTGGGTGGAAACAAGTAAAATGTTTTTTACTATATATTCTGAAATGGCTCTCAGTTAAGCAGATGTCCACGCTAAAAAGGTGTTAATTTCAAGCTAGTTGAAGGCAATCACACCAAGGATCTCAAGACAGACTGCCAAGCCGAATGAGCTCTGTCCTGTTGTGTGTGGAATTTACACAGACTGACACTCTGCTTGCAGGGCAGATTATGGGATCAACCTGGTTTCATCTCATTAGCAAAAGGTCCCCAATTTGAAACTGGGTGGAAACAAGTTGAGGAAGTTTTACTATATATGCTGAAATGGCTCTCAGTTAAGCAGATGTCCACACTAAAAAGGTCTTAATTTCAAGTTAGTTGAAGGCAATCATACTAAGAATCTCAAGCCAGACTGCCAAGCCGAATGAGCTCTGTCCTGTTGTGTGTGGAATTTACACAGACTGACGCTCTGCTTGCAGGGCAGATTATGGGATGAACCTGGTTTCACCTCAGAAAGTGAAAGGTCCCCAGTTTGAAAATGGGTGGAAACAAGTTGAGGAATTTTTACTATATATGCTGAAATGGCTCTCAGTTAAGCAGATGTCCACGCTAAAAAGGTCTTAATTTCAAAAAAGGTCCCCAGTTTGAAACTGGGTGGAAACAAGTTGAGGAATTTTTACTATATATGCTGAAATGGCTCTCAGTTAAGCAGATGTCCACGCTAAAAAGGTCTTAATTTCAATCTAGTTGAAGACAATAATACTAAGAATCTCAAGACAGACTGCCAAGCCGAATGAGCTCTGTCTTGTTGTGTGTGGAATTTACACAGACTGACACTCTGCTTGCAGGGCAGATTATGGGATGAACCTGGTTTCACCTCACAAGTCAAAGGTCCCCAGTTTGAAACTGAGTGGAAACAAGTTGAGGAATTTTTACTATATATGCTGAAATGGCTCTCAGTTAAGCAGATGTCCACGCTAAAATGGTGTTAATTTCAAAAAAGGTCCCCAGTTTGAAACTGGGTGGAAACAAGTTGAGGAATTTTTACTATATATGCTGAAATGGTTCTCAGTTAAGCAGATGTCCACGCTAAAAAGGTCTTAATTTCAAAAAAGGTCCCCAGTTTGAAACTGGGTGGAAACAAGTTGAGGAATTTTTACTATATATGCTGAAATGGCTCTCAGTTAAGCAGATGTCCACGCTAAAAAGGTCTTAATTTCAAAAAAGGTCCCCAGTTTGAAACTGGGTGGAAACAATTTGAGGAATTTTTACTATATATGCTGAAATGGCTCTCAGTTAAGCATATGTCCACGCTAAAAAGGTGTTAATTTCAAGCTAGTTGAAGGCAATAATACTAAGAATCTCAAGACAGACTGCCAAGCCGAATGAGCTCTGTCTTGTTGTGTGTGGAATTTACACAGACTGACACTCTGCTTACAGGGCAGATTATGGGATGAACCTGGTTTCACCTCATAAGTCAAAGGTCCCCAGTTTGAAACTGGGTGGAAACAAGTTGAGGAATTTTTACTATATATGCTGAAATGGCTCTCAGTTAAGCAGATGTCCATGCTAAAAAGGTCTTAATTTCAAGCTAGTTGAAGGCAATCATACTAAGGATCTCAAGCCAGACTGCCAAGCTGAATGAGCTCTGTCCTGTTGTGCGTGGAATTTACACAGACTGACACTCTGCTTGCAGGGCAGATTATGGGATGAACCTGGTTTCACCTCACAAGTGAAAGGTCCCCAGTTTGAAAATGGGTGTAAACAAGTTGAGGATTTTTTACTATATATATCCTGAAATGGCTCTCAGTTAAGCAGATGTCCACGGTAAAATGGTGTTAATTTCAAAAAAGGTCCCCAGTTTGAAACTGGGTGGAAACAAGTTGAGGAATTTTTACTATATATGCTGAAATGGCTCTCAGTTAAGCAGATGTCCATGCTAAAAAGGTCTTAATTTCAAGCTAGTTGAAGGCAATCATACTAAGGATCTCAAGCCAGACAGCCAAGCTGAATGAGCTCTGTCCTGTTGTGCGTGGAATTTACACAGACTGACACTCTGCTTGCAGGGCAGATTATGGGATGAACCTGGTTTCACCTCACAAGTGAAAGGTCCCCAGTTTGAAAATGGGTGGAAACAAGTTGAGGAATTTTTACTATATATGCTGAAATGGCTCTCAGATAAGCAGATGTACACGCTAAAAAGGTCTTAAAATCAAAAAAGGTCCCCAGTTTGAAAATGGGTGGAAACAAGTTGAGGAATTTTTACTATATATGCTGAAATGGCTCTCAGTTAAGCAGATGTCCACGCTAAAAAGGTCTTAATTTCAAAAAAGGTCCCCAGTTTGAAACTGGGTGGAAACAAGTTGAGGAATTTTTACTATATATGCTGAAATGGCTCTCAGTTAAGCAGATGTCCACGCTAAAAAGGTCTTAATTTCAAAAAAGGTCCCCAGTTTGAAACTGGGTGGAAACAATTTGAGGAATTTTTACTATATATGCTGAAATGGCTCTCAGTTAAGCATATGTCCACGCTAAAAAGGTGTTAATTTCAAGCTAGTTGAAGGCAATAATACTAAGAATCTCAAGACAGACTGCCAAGCCGAATGAGCTCTGTCTTGTTGTGTGTGGAATTTACACAGACTGACACTCTGCTTACAGGGCAGATTATGGGATGAACCTGGTTTCACCTCATAAGTCAAAGGTCCCCAGTTTGAAACTGGGTGGAAACAAGTTGAGGAATTTTTACTATATATGCTGAAATGGCTCTCAGTTAAGCAGATGTCCATGCTAAAAAGGTCTTAATTTCAAGCTAGTTGAAGGCAATCATACTAAGGATCTCAAGCCAGACTGCCAAGCTGAATGAGCTCTGTCCTGTTGTGCGTGGAATTTACACAGACTGACACTCTGCTTGCAGGGCAGATTATGGGATGAACCTGGTTTCACCTCACAAGTGAAAGGTCCCCAGTTTGAAAATGGGTGTAAACAAGTTGAGGATTTTTTACTATATATATCCTGAAATGGCTCTCAGTTAAGCAGATGTCCACGGTAAAATGGTGTTAATTTCAAAAAAGGTCCCCAGTTTGAAACTGGGTGGAAACAAGTTGAGGAATTTTTACTATATATGCTGAAATGGCTCTCAGTTAAGCAGATGTCCATGCTAAAAAGGTCTTAATTTCAAGCTAGTTGAAGGCAATCATACTAAGGATCTCAAGCCAGACAGCCAAGCTGAATGAGCTCTGTCCTGTTGTGCGTGGAATTTACACAGACTGACACTCTGCTTGCAGGGCAGATTATGGGATGAACCTGGTTTCACCTCACAAGTGAAAGGTCCCCAGTTTGAAAATGGGTGGAAACAAGTTGAGGAATTTTTACTATATATGCTGAAATGGCTCTCAGATAAGCAGATGTACACGCTAAAAAGGTCTTAAAATCAAAAAAGGTCCCCAGTTTGAAAATGGGTGGAAACAAGTTGAGGAATTTTTACTATATATGCTGAAATGGCTCTCAGTTAAGCAGATGTCCACGCTAAAAAGGTCTTAATTTCAAAAAAGGTCCCCAGTTTGAAACTGGGTGGAAACAAGTTGAGGAATTTTTACTATATATGCTGAAATGGCTCTCAGTTAAGCAGATGTCCACGCTAAAAAGGTCTTAATTTCAAAAAAGGTCCCCAGTTTGAAACTGGGTGGAAACAAGTTGAGGAATTTTTACTATATATGCTGAAATGGCTCTCAGTTAAGCATATGTCCACGCTAAAAAGGTGTTAATTTCAAGCTAGTTGAAGGCAATAATACTAAGAATCTCAAGACAGACTGCCAAGCCGAATGAGCTCTGTCTTGTTGTGTGTGGAATTTACACAGACTGACACTCTGCTTGCAGGGCAGATTATGGGATGAACCTGGTTTCACCTCACAAGTCAAAGGTCCCCAGTTTGAAACTGGGTGGAAACAAGTTGAGGAATTTTTACTATATATGCTGAAATGGCTCTCAGTTAAGCAGATGTCCATGCTAAAAAGGTCTTAATTTCAAGCTAGTTGAAGGCAATCATACTAAGGATCTCAAGCCAGACTGCCAAGCTGAATGAGCTCTGTCCTGTTGTGCGTGGAATTTACACAGACTGACACTCTGCTTGCAGGGCAGATTATGGGATGAACCTGTCTTCGAAAAAGTCAACAGAAAGAATTATATTGTTTCTGTAGTGTAGTGGTTATCACGTTTGGCTAACACGCGAAAGGTCCTCGGTTCGAAACCGAGCAGAAACAATCGCCAACTTTCTACAGAAAGTATACATTTTTTGCAAGGCTAAGAGGATTTAGCTCTCTTTTACATTATACGCATTTTAACATGCATGATTCAGAAGATTTACTTTTGTCTAAAAAAGACAGGTTTCCATAGTGTAGTGGTTATCACTTTCGCCTCACACGCGAAAGGTTCCCAGTTCGAAACTGGGTGGAAACAAGTTGAGGAATTTTTACTATATATGCTGAAATGGCTCTCAGTTAAGAAGATGTCCACGCTAAAAAGGTTTTAATTTCAAGCTAGTTGAAGGCAATCATACTAAGGATCTCAAGACAGACTGCCAAGCCGAATGAGCTCTGTCCTGTTGTTTGTGGAATTTACACAGACTGACACTCTGCTTGCAGGGCAGATTATGGGATGAACCTGGTTTCACCTCACAAGTGAAAGATCCCCAGTTTGAAAATGGGTGGAAACAAGTTGAGGAATTTTTACTATATATGCTGAAATGGCTCTCAGTTAAGCTGATGTCCACGCTAAAAAGGTCTTAATTTCAAAAAAGGTCCCCAGTTTGAAACTGGGTGGAAACAAGTTGAGGAATTTTTACTATATATGCTGAAATGGCTCTCAGTTAAGCATATGTCCACGCTATAAAGGTGTTAATTTCAAGCTAGTTGAAGACAATAATACTAAGAATCTCAAGACAGACTGCCAAGCCGAATGAGCTCTGTCTTGTTGTGTGTGGAATTTACACAGACTGACACTCTGCTTGCAGGGCAGATTATGGGATGAACCTGGTTTCACCTCACAAGTCAAAGGTCCCCAGTTTGAAATTGAGTAGAAACAAGTTGAGGAATTTTTACTATATATGCTGAAATGGCTCTCAGTTAAGCAGATGTCCATGCTAAAAAGGTCTTAATTTCAAGCTAGTTGAAGGCAATCATACTAAGGATCTCAAGCCAGACTGCCAAGCTGAATGAGCTCTGTCCTGTTGTGCATGGAATTTACACAGACTGACACTCTGCTTGCAGGGCAGATTATGGGATGAACCTGGTTTCACCTCACAAGTGAAAGGTCCCCAGTTTGAAAATGGGTGGAAACTAGTTGAGGAATTTTTACTATATATGCTGAAATGGCTCTCAGTTAAGCAGATGTCCATGCTAAAAAGGTCTTAGTTTCAAAAAAGGTCCCCAGTTTGAAACTGGGTGGAAACAAGTTGAGGAATTTTTACTATATATGCTGAAATGGCTCTCAGTTAAGCAGATGTCCACGCTAAAAAGGTCTTAATTTCAAGCTAGTTGAAGGCAATCATACTAAGGATCTCAAGCCAGACTGCCAAGCTGAATGAGCTCTGTCCTGTTGTGCGTGGAATTTACACAGACTGACACTCTGCTTGCAGGGCAGATTATGGGATGAACCTGTCTTCGAAAAAGTCAACAGAAAGAATTATATTGTTTCTGTAGTGTAGTGGTTATCACGTTTGGCTAACACGCGAAAGGTCCTCGGTTCGAAACCGAGCAGAAACAATCGCCAACTTTCTACAGAAAGTATACATTTTTTGCAAGGCTAAGAGGATTTAGCTCTCTTTTACATTATACGCATTTTAACATGCATGATTCAGAAGATTTACTTTTGTCTAAAAAAGACAGGTTTCCATAGTGTAGTGGTTATCACTTTCGCCTCACACGCGAAAGGTTCCCAGTTCGAAACTGGGTGGAAACAAGTTGAGGAATTTTTACTATATATGCTGAAATGGCTCTCAGTTAAGAAGATGTCCACGCTAAAAAGGTTTTAATTTCAAGCTAGTTGAAGGCAATCATACTAAGGATCTCAAGACAGACTGCCAAGCCGAATGAGCTCTGTCCTGTTGTTTGTGGAATTTACACAGACTGACACTCTGCTTGCAGGGCAGATTATGGGATGAACCTGGTTTCACCTCACAAGTGAAAGATCCCCAGTTTGAAAATGGGTGGAAACAAGTTGAGGAATTTTTACTATATATGCTGAAATGGCTCTCAGTTAAGCTGATGTCCACGCTAAAAAGGTCTTAATTTCAAAAAAGGTCCCCAGTTTGAAACTGGGTGGAAACAAGTTGAGGAATTTTTACTATATATGCTGAAATGGCTCTCAGTTAAGCATATGTCCACGCTATAAAGGTGTTAATTTCAAGCTAGTTGAAGACAATAATACTAAGAATCTCAAGACAGACTGCCAAGCCGAATGAGCTCTGTCTTGTTGTGTGTGGAATTTACAC
This sequence comes from Coreius guichenoti, assembly GCA_039654105.1. Lineage (NCBI taxonomy): Eukaryota > Metazoa > Chordata > Actinopteri > Cypriniformes > Gobionidae > Coreius > Coreius guichenoti. Next base: position 3,517,110 of record CM077174.1, on the reverse strand, counting down.
AGACTGACACTCTGCTTGCAGGGCAGATTATGGGATGAACCTGGTTTCACCTCACAAGTCAAAGGTCCCCAGTTTGAAATTGAGTAGAAACAAGTTGAGGAATTTTTACTATATATGCTGAAATGGCTCTCAGTTAAGCAGATGTCCATGCTAAAAAGGTCTTAATTTCAAGCTAGTTGAAGGCAATCATACTAAGGATCTCAAGCCAGACTGCCAAGCTGAATGAGCTCTGTCCTGTTGTGCATGGAATTTACACAGACTGACACTCTGCTTGCAGGGCAGATTATGGGATGAACCTGGTTTCACCTCACAAGTGAAAGGTCCCCAGTTTGAAAATGGGTGGAAACTAGTTGAGGAATTTTTACTATATATGCTGAAATGGCTCTCAGTTAAGCAGATGTCCATGCTAAAAAGGTCTTAGTTTCAAAAAAGGTCCCCAGTTTGAAACTGGGTGGAAACAAGTTGAGGAATTTTTACTATATATGCTGAAATGGCTCTCAGTTAAGCAGATGTCCACGCTAAAAAGGTCTTAATTTCAAAAAAGGTCCCCAGTTTGAAACTGGGTGGAAACAAGTTGAGGAATTTTTACTAAATATGCTGAAATGGCTCTCAGTTAAGCAGATGTCCATGCCAAAAAGGTCTTAATTTCAAACTAGTTGAAGGCAATCATACTAAGGATCTCAAGCCAGACTGCCAAGCTGAATGAGCTCTGTCCTGTTGTGTGTGGAATTTACACAGACTGACACTCTGCTTGCAGGTCAGATTATGGGATGAACCTGGTTTCACCTCACAAGTGAAAGGTCCCCAGTTTGACAATGGGTGGAAACAAGTTGAGGAATTTTTACTATATATGATGAAATGGCTCTCAGTTAAGCATATGTCCACGCTAAAAAGGTGTTAATTTCAAGATAGTTGAAGGCAATCATACTAAGAATCTCAAGCCAGACTACCAAGCCGAATGAGCTCTGTCTTGTTGTGTGTGGAATTTACACAGACTGACACTCTGCTTGCAGGTCAGAATATGGGATGAAACTGGTTTCACCTCACAAGCGAAAGGTCCCCAGTTTGAAACTGGGTGAAAACAAGTTGAGGAATTTTTACTATATACGCTGAAATGGCTCTCAGTTAAGCAGATGTCCACGCTAAAAAGGTCTTAATTTCAAAAAAGGTCCCCAGTTTGAAACTGGGTGGAAACAAGTTGAGGAATTTTTACTATATATGCTGAAATGGCTCTCAGTTAAGCATATGTCCATGCTAAAAAGGTGTTAATTTCAAGCTAGTTGAAGGCAATAATACTAAGAATCTCAAGACAGACTGCCAAGCCGAATGAGCTCTGTCTTGTTGTGTGTGGAATTTACACAGACTGACACTCTGCTTGCAGGGCAGATTATGGGATGAACCTGTCTTCGAAAAAGTCAACAGAAAGCATTATATTGTTTCTGTAGTGTAGTGGTTATCACGTTCACTTAACTGAGAGCCATTTCAGCATATATAGTAAAAATTCCTCAACTTGTTTCCACCCAGTTTCAAACTGGGGACCTTTTTTGAAATTAAGACCTTTTTAGCGTGGACATCTGCTTAACTGAGAGCCATTTCAGCATATATAGTAAAAATTCCTCAACTTGTTTCCACCCAGTTTCAAACTGGGGACCTTTCGCTTGTGAGGTGAAACCAGTTTCATCCCATATTATGCAGGGCAGATTATGGAATGAACCTGGTTTCACCTCACAAGTCAAAGGTCCCCAGTTTGAAACTGGGTGGAAACAAGTTGAGGAATTTTTACTATATATGATGAAATGGCTCTCATTTAAGCATATGTCCACGCTTAAAAGGTGTTAATTTCAAGCTAGTTGAAGGCAATCATACTAAGAATCTCAAGACAGACTGCCAAGCTGAATGAGCTCTGTCTTGTTGTGTATGGAATTTACACAGACTGACGCTCTGCTTGCAGGGCAGATTATGGGATGAACCTGGTTTCACCTCACAAGCGAAAGGTCCCCAGTTTGAAACTGGGTGGAAACAATGTTGAGGAGTTTTTACTATATATGCTGAAATGGCTCTCAGTTAAGCAGATGTCCACGCTAAAAAGGTCTTAATTTCAAAAAAGGTCCCCAGTTTGAAACTGGGTGGAAACAATTTGAGGAATTTTTACTATATATGCTGAAATGGCTCTCAGTTAAGCAGATGTCCATGCTAAAAAGGTCTTAATTTCAAGCTAGTTGAAGGCAATCATACTAAGGATCTCAAGCCAGACTGCCAAGCTGAATGAGCTCTGTCCTGTTGTGCATGGAATTTACACAGACTGACACTCTGCTTGCAGGGCATATTATGGGATGAACCTGGTTTCACCTCACAAGTGAAAGGTCCCCAGTTTGAAAATGGGTGGGAACAAGTTGAGGAATTTTTACTATATATGCTGAAATGGCTCTCAGTTAAGCAGATGTCCACTCTAAAAAGTTCTTAATTTCAAGCTAGTTGAAGGCAATCATACTAAGGATCTCAAGACAGACTTGCCTCGCCTGCCACGCGGGAGGCCCGGGTTCGATTCCCGGCCAATGCAAGGGCTTTGATCTGTTGTGCCAGAAATGAGGGTGTTTCTTTTGTAGCATTGAGGGTGACACCTGATTTACTTAAAGAAGCTCCAGCTGTGCCAGCAGTCTGGTTCTTTAAAGCTTTCTTAAGTCACTTCTGCTGATCGACATTACTGACTGTGATTATAAGTTATAGCGCAATAACCTGCCATCATCGTGCAGCCCCAAATGATTTGCCACTCTGCAGCCGAGCAATGGTGGTTCAGTGGTCAGATTCCCGGCCAATGCAAGGGCTTTGATTTGTTGTGCCAGAAATGAGGGTGTTTCTGTTTCAGCATTGAGTGTGACGCCTGATTTATTTAAAGAAGCTCCAGCTGCCTTTCCACTCGTGTGAAACAAAAGAGGTGGTGAACCGTCGAAGCATGACTGTCAGTTAATTTAGTGCGTTTGGCAACCGGACTGCGTTCCTCTCACAGGCAGTCCTCTTGCGTCTGTCACAAATAGCTAATAAGTGTGTGAGCTCATCTCTCGTTCCGACCACACGAGGGCGCACTGTTCCAAGAGTTGAGCATTGGTGGTTCAGTGGTAGAATTCTCGCCTGCCACGCGGGAGGCCCGGGTTCGAGTGCCAGCAGTCTGGTTTTTTAAAGCTTTCTTATGTCACTTTTGCTGATCGATATTACTGACTGTGATTATAAGTTATAGCGCAATAACCTGCCATCATCGTGCAGCCCCAAATGATTTGCCACTCGTAAAAAAGGTTTTAACTCAAGATCAATATGTGTTACTCATCTTCCATCTCTTATGAGAGCCAGGAAGCATACCCTCACTCACAGTAAGCACAGCTGCCACTGCAGCTGAGCAATGGTGGTTCAGTGGTCAGATTCCTGGCCAATGCAAGGGCTTTGATCTGTTGTGCCAGAAATGATGGTGTTTCTTTTGTAGCATTGAGAGTGACACCTGATTTACTTAAAGAAGCTCCAGCTGTGCCAGCAGTCTGGTTCTTTAAAGCTTTCTTAAGTCACTTCTGCTGATCGACATTACTGACTATGATTATAAGTTATAGCGCAATAACCTGCCATCTTTTGTTTCCACTCGTGTGAAACAAAAGAGGTGGTGAACCGTCGAAGCATGACTGTCAGTTAATTTAGTGCGTTTGGCAACCGGACTGCGTTCCTCTCACAGGCAGTCCTCTTGCGTCTGTCAGAAATAGCTAACAAGTGGAATGGGGGATTTGGTCGTTTAAGGAGGGCACCAATAACTTGCAACCTATCAGGATCTCAGGCATGGAGTCAATCCATTTGGCATGCGCCTATATGTACTAGCGTTTTTGTATGTTAAGCTCCGGCCGGAGGCTGGGTCACCCCACCTCTTTGCCGTATGGCTGACTTTTGCCATTGGAAATTTGGGGAAGTTTGCCTTCGGCAACCGCTCTCCCACTCGACAGACTGAAACAAACTTTAACTACTGGTTTTGATTGTGCCTATTACTGACAAACTGCATCCTCCAACAACAGATATGGCTAAAACAAACAAAGTAAACGCAAAGCCCACCCCTAGGCTTAACCCTGACTTTACCCGCAAGAGGTTATCCCAAGCCTTTGCGAAAATGTGAGGCTCCATTTCACGCGCGTAACTTAGGCACTGATAAAAACTGCGACCATCCCGAAGCAAATCCTCCGCCCCCCTGCCCGGCTAGCTCAGTCGGTAGAGCATGAGACTCTTAATCTCAGGGTCGTGGGTTCGAGCCCCACGTTGGGCGCATCTTTTAGCGCTCTCTCTTCCCGACGGGGTCTCGGATTCCAGCGTGGAAAGCCAGTTGGTCATTGCCGGAAATGTACAAGTCTGATTTTTTTTTTATAACCTCACCCAAGACTGCTGCTCCCGGTCTCTGTGGCGCAATCGGTTAGCGCGTTCGGCTGTTAACCGAAAGGTTGGTGGTTCGAGCCCACCCAGGGACGAAAGGTGTTTTTTGGTGCCATGCCGCCATGTGACCACTAACACAGGCGCAGAAATTAGCACACATGTCCACTAGCGCGTCGGTGTCATTTAGGATGCATTACACAACCTTTTTTGGCCCCTTTTAGCGTTTATCAGCTTCGTCAGTTGCCTAGCGTTAAAAAAAGACAGCGGATGTTTTGTGAAAGTTTATATCAGCTCAAGTTTTCTGTGGCGTGTGGATGGAATGCTCTTGCTTTGTTCCAAAGGGGTGGAGGCCAGTGTTCCAAAGAGGTCCTGCTCAAACCTCCTTTTAAAACACCATCGAGGATTGGTAATAACTTCCGACTGTGATCGAATGGGGAATTTGGTCGTTTAAGGAGGGCACCAATAACTTGCAACCTATAAGGATCTCAGGCATGGGGTCAATCCATTTGGCATGCACCTATATGTACTAGCGTTTTTGTATGTTAAGCTCCGGCCGGAGGCTGGGTCCCTCTTTGCCGTATGGCTGACTTTTGCCATTGGAAATTTGGGGAAGTTTGCCTTCGGCAACCGCTCTCCCACTCGACAGACTGAAACAAACTTTAACTACTGGTTTTGATTGTGCCTATTACTGACAAACTGCATCCTTCAACAACAGATATGGCTAAAACAAACAAAGTAAACGCAAAGCCCACCCCTAGGCTTAACCCTGACTTTACCCGCAAGAGGTTATCCCAAGCCTTTGCGAAAATGTGAGGCTCCGTTTCACACGCGTAACTTAGGCACTGATAAAAACTGCGACCATCCCGAAGCAAAGCCCCCCCCCCCCATGCAAAAGCGTTTTTGTATGTTAAGCTCCGGCCGGAGGCTGGGTCCCCTCACCTCTTTGCCGTATGGCTGACTTTTGCCATTGGAAATTTGGGGAAGTTTGCCTTCGGCAACCGCTCTCCCACTCGACAGACTGAAACAAACTTTAACTACTGGTTTTGATTGTACCTATTACTGACAAACTGCATCCTCCAACAATAGATATGGCTAAAACAAACAAAGTAAACGCAAAGCCCACCCCTAGGCTTAACCCTGACTTTTCCCGCAAGAGGTTATCCCAAGCCTTTGCGAAAATGTGTTCCTCATCTTCCATCTCTTATGAGAGCCAGGAAGCATACCCTCACTCGCAGTAAGCACAGCTGCCAC